>JAQFZC010001509.1:0-29509 GCA_034695205.1 Dicyrtoma fusca | reverse complement strand
CTAGATTTGACCGTTTTGAAAAAGTGTTATTTACTAGTTTTGACCTTTTTGAAAAAGTGTTATTTACTAGATTTGACCTTTTTGAAAAGGTTAATTTATAGAATTAAACACTTTTCTAAAGTATTTTTCCATGGTTCCCCAGTTCCTAATAGGTTAAATAGTACTGCGTTGGCTTTGCTTATTGCTATATAGAAAACCTGCTGGCTTCCAAAACTTACAATAATGTGCCCTTTATCATTGTTGACCCTTTCAAAATGGAAAACGCTCGATGATGACTTGATTAAAAACCTAATTTTTTTTTATTCTTTGTCGTTTATTATTCATTTATGGTTAATGTTGATTCCAACTCCAACTCCAAGCTGTACGTAGTTACAAGCTGCAATCCATTTAATAATAATAGTAGTAATAATAATAATAATAATAATCGTTATATCTATATAAAAAGAAATGATAGGATAATCAAGCATAAAGGAACGTGTCACCTTAATCACCTTCGCATTGTTATTCTTATCCTCTCGTGTTCTTGACAGCATACATACATACAGATCAGTCTCAAACTCTCAAAACAAAATCTCACTCTCTCAGTGGGGTGTGTAGCCGTAGCGTAAGCGTGGACTGTAGAGTCTGTTGGAGTTCTTTTGGTATGTGTGTGTGTCAAATGATTCTGTATAATTTGTAGGTCTCCGATTTTACAGTCTAGAAAAATGAAAAAGTGTGTTTGTACCACTGCACTCTGCACTACTGCAAGTAGGTATGTAATGTACATATATAGTATGTGTATAGTAGGTAAGGGAAGGAAAGGCCTTCCAATTCAACTCTGTAGGGAAAGAGCGCATAAAAACTTTGATTGAAGTTCCTATAATTATGTTATATATAAAATTATAATTGCACTCACTCCCGTTCCCGTTCACTGTCTTGACTTTGACATCCACGTGTAAAATAAAAGAGCAGTTTAATGGTGACATAAAATGTGTAACCAATAAATTTATAATGCGATTGTCTATTCTCTCCATAGTTTGTATAAACTTTATTTCTTTATATTGTATTCTGTTTTATTTTACTACTTGTGCCAGCTTCATTATAACTAGCAACTTAAGTAGGTACAATCTGTGTACTATAACAGTATAACAGTACTGCACTGTGTAGTATGATTGTGCTTTGATTGCTAATTGACTTGTCATTATTTTTAAAATATGGAAAATTCAAATTCAATTCTAGTCACAGACAACAGAGCAGAGCCAGAGCCGAGCAGTGCAATATAATAATAGCCGAGAGATAGTGCATGCCATGCACGTGCAATAAAAGTAAAACTTGATAGGTTGTAATGATGGTAATAGTTTTCTACTGAAAATAGCTGGTGTAAGGTATAGTAAAAGGGTTGACAAAAATCTTAATGATATACATAATCATAATCAGGCATAAATGGTCTGCCTGCGAAGAAAAAGAAACAAGAAGAAATTGGGTCGACACAAAGATATATTTTTTTTAAAACAATTTATAATCTGAAAAGAGACCTTTAGCTTTGGTTGATTCATTAAAGTCATTTTCATTTGTGGCAGTACTGCAGTTTGCAGTAGAATATATTGTGCAGGTAAAAGTACAGACCTATAATATATACCTATCTGTAATATAATTATACCTTTATAAGGTGATATTTTATAAGAAAATTGAAAGTAGGTATTATTCTATATAGACAGACAGAAAAAAACAGAAGGATTGTAAATTGTAATCACCAGGGTTCTTATTCTTTGGTCTGGCCTGGGATCTTGTTGTGTGGTAGATCGCATAGGGTGTACAGATATATGTATGTATGTAGTACATAGCTTTGACTCGTCTGAATTTTTTTTTCATTTTTTGTCTAAGCTTGACTGGTTACATTGCAATTATTGTGACTCTCTGAGCTCAACTTATAACACGATGGATGAATGACGATAATGCCAAGCCAATAAAGCCATAGACGAGACCACACCAGATCAAAACAGTGCCGTGCATACTGATAGCCGTAGAATTACTTTACTCGCTCCAAGCTGTGCCCATCAAAAATTCTTTTCATGAAAATATTACATTTTATATTATTATTATTATTATTGCTATTCTCCATCTCAAATAACAATCACATTTCTGTTCGGTGTGGTGCGGTGAGGCTCTTGTGTCGTATATATTAAGGTTAATCATTCTGGTTGGAGTTTTGGAGCTATAAGCTAGTAACTATAATAATTTAATTTGCTGTGAATTTAATATGAAAATGAAAATGATAATCATTATTCACTTTTCACTTGACTAGGAAGCTACGGGATATGAGTAGAGTGACTTCAAAAAATATAAAATTGTGCTACTATAGCCACTATATAGTGTCTTATAGAACTATAAAGGGACAAATTACTGAAATTACTGCCCACTGCCCGTGTGGGTCGCCATCGTGTATGAGCATTATAAGAGGGACAGTAGTGAGAGCCACAATCAAAATTTACAACTTCTTTTTATTTAAATTTAATAACGATTATCTATATATTTAAATTTAAATTAGTATAGGTCATAGCATAGGGCTTGGGCATTGGGCTACTGTACGCCTAGCTTTTTTTTTGTTTTGTTTTACCGATGCATCTGTCGTTTCGTTAATATAATGAATGCGCTTGCATCGAAGTATATCTACGCATTATTTACTGTCGACCGTGTCGATTCTGTATCCTATCATTAATTGGGATCAAGAATCAATTTTATTGATATATAGGAATAATTTAACATTTTAAAAGTATATGATACAGAGTGATACGATATAATTAAGTCTTATTAAATATACGTAGGTGCCCAAGGCACATGCAAAGGAGGCAGTAAACTATAGCCACCAAGTATTGACAAGTTTTTCACCAACTGCAAAACTGCAAATGTCTGGCTATCCTTTGAAGAGAAAAAAAAAAGTACGAACCAGTAGCTAAATACTTGGATGTGGTTACATTGGACTTGCCCCTTCTCAGACCCTGTTATATTTTGTGTGGCCCCATTTTTCAAGTTTGCAATCAGAATTTAAATCACTTAATTAAAGTCAGTCGTTATTAGCATGGCAGTATAATAAAATGAAAGAAATTTACAAAAATCCTTACTTGTAGAAAATGTTTACTGATATGTATGTATACCTACTCTTGATCGATACGATGCAAGATGCAATGTCATGATATCGACATCGACGATACGACAAATATATCTGCTATGCTATGCTATACTACTACCAGCCACCAGAGACCAACCGTTCTTGATCAACCAAACAAAATCAAAGCAAACCACCAACCGTTGCGTTGTTTTTTTTGGGGTTTACTATTCCTTGGTGGAACGCCATAAATTTTGACTGAACACATTTAGAATTACTGATACAAGCGTAGTTTTTTTCTCGTAGTGACTGAGATTGCCTCTCGAGGAAATTTTAAATTAACTAACGAGGAGGTATAATCTCCGTCATATGTCATCTAATTTGATTGTAAATCCAAAAAAAAAAAAAATTTAATTGCCAATTTGTTGAAGAACCAGTGCTTTGCGGTGGCCTTATAGGAAGGATTAATGTAGGAGTGTCTGCCTATATACGATGTATCTATTCCATGGCATGGGTGTAGTCTACACACTCCAGTTTAAGGATTTGGATTTGGGGGTTAAATTACCTACTAGAAGAATACCTTACGGCATCCACGATCATCCATGATTGTTTGTCCCTTTTAAAGTCCTCCACTGCACTTTACTGCAAACTGCAATGTCAAAACGTCTTATTTTTGTTTTAACTGTACAGAAAAAGATCAGTTAAAGCTGCGAGTAGTGAGAACCCGACTAGAACAACTTGCCGTTGTGCGTTGGTCCGGTCGTTCTTTCGCACGAGAGCAATGGCTGCGGTAATTTAGAATTTAATTTAAATAGCTGATCATTAAATATAGCAGTGCACTAGCAATTAAATTAGAAGATGGCTCACATTTCACATTTCACAGTCACACTATTACTGCACTATCTGTACATTTGAAAAGGATGCTGTAACGCTGCGCTGATGCTGTCCTGCATGGGTTGTAGAGCTGTTCATAGACAAAAGAGAAGGTTAAATCAAATCAAAGTCTCAGTGACTTTGTACTTTTGTAGTTTGTATACATAGCATTTGAATTTGAACGAACGTGTGTGTGCTCGTGTTTGTACTCAAGAGTGACAAAAGGGCAAAATTCTGTCTTGAATTCTCTTTATTTCCCTCTTGTATGTCTTAAAATTAAATCGTTTTTATTATTGTTCTTGCTTATTGTTAGTTCATGCCAAGTCAAGTCTTTGGTCAAGTCAAGAGCTGTCATGTTTTAAAAGTTTTTACACTCTTTCCATGCAAACATTTATTTTACAGGTAATTATACGTAACTACTAACGTCGGATTGCCGGATACATGATACACTTGTTAAGCCTCGAAGAGAGCTACGGAGAACAGAGAGATGCGATGCGTTCTGCATTTCAATAGGATTTTTCTCTGACTCTGGGTTTTAAGAGATTTTGCCTATTAAAAAAATACCGCAAAGGACGTGGTGGTGGTAACTCTCACTGTATTACTAGTACCACTGAGCAGTTGGATCATACCGTCTTATTATTTTTAGTGGTTGATATGCGTATCTGTCTGGTCTAGGCAGGGTATTGTAGTTACTGGGATACATTTTAATACTTTTCTTCGGACCGTATCCGCCCAGTCGACTGGCAGTTCTAGTTAATAGACGTTAAAGGCTTTTATATTCCCCGCACACACACACGACTATCTTTTATAATCTGATGTTAATTTGTGTTTATTGTTACATAAACTTGGAGGTTATGAGTTTTAATCGGATGAATGTCTGTTATTTCCCTAATTCGTTCCGTTAACTTCCAGTTCAGATCGTAGTGTAAGTATCTCCAAGAAAAGTTCTTGCTTCCCTCATGTTTTTTATGGTTTCTACGGCTAATCTAATATTAATGCCTATATGTATACATATTCCATTTGTATAGTATATAGTGAGAACTTCATAGCACGCACGGGAATGATGCTCATTACAACGAAAATTAAAAGCACTCACAACTACCTGCGACAGCTTGCTTACTTTTGATTTATTTCCCAGAATTTTACAAGTAAAAATGTGTTTTTTTTCATTTTTTTTCCAGGAATTAACTTCCAACCCCGTTTTTGTGACCAGTGGAAATAATCTCCAGTTTGACATTGTTCCAGGGAAATTGGGTAAGTCAAATTTCACCAAGAATGAATTTTCTAGCTTCTACATACATACCTAATTCTTTTTGGTGCCTTACAATATAATTGATTACCCATATGAAATAGTATACACGTACATACTTGCATTTTCTTCGGAATCAATCAATCAGAATGGGATTTTTTATTTGCCCTGAAAGGGGTGTTGCACAACTTTTTTGCAGTACATACATATATATATATATATATAGATGGTACTTGCAATTAGATACTGACTGGCAGGCTTTCAGAAATAAAATAAAATTGATTGCGTTGGTGTACATGTGTCATCTGTACGCGGGCAAGCTCTTATTTGTAAGCACATTTAAGTACATGCTGTACGTTACACACTTTTTTCGTATTTGATGATCTATTGTGTGTGTACATAACTACGAAGGGAAAAAGCTTTCATGTATCATAGTAAAGTCAGAGGCTACATGGGTCTCTTTTGTATACATAGCTCAGGAGCCGCTGTTTTTCTTTAATAAACGCAGAGTTTACTTTCTTTACTATTTGTTTATGGCACTTGACGTTTAGTAAATTTTGAAAAATGACGTGCTTCTTAAATGCCACTAAGTCATTTGACATGCTATGTCTCAACGTGTATTATGTCAGACCCATTAACCAAAGAATTGTAAATAGTACAATAACGAGTATAAACAAGTGTTTCTGGTCTTTGCTATATAAGCATAGATAGCTAATGTCCTTGCTTAGCTACAGGTGAATGTGCAAAAATCCTTTACGCATACAGTTTCGTACAAAATGAAAATGTAAACGGGAGCTAATACAGTGAAAATAACACAGTAAATATAAATTTCTGACGCTTAAAATTGAAGTACGCAATGTACTTCGTTGGTAAGATGGAAGTGCCACGGAACCCACGCACTCAGACAGTCATTATTTAGCGAATTAATGCATGCATGCCAATATGCCATGTGTTTCAATTATAAAAGCTAAATACCTGCACTGCAGAAAAATTTCTTACTAGTTAGATGTACATAATAGGGACTGGGAGTTATTATAACTATTATTATTATGCTGGAAGCAAGATGCTGTGTGTGTATGTACACTCACTTTCAGTCTACTGTGACGTATGAAAGGCTCATTTATACTGAAATTGCAAAATTCCTACTTTTCTAGTGTCATTAAGTATTGTGATACGTTGCGTACACCTTATTTCACTTTAACTACGCATTAAGTGTATCCTACATTACATTTATGTATTATACACTCCCAGAGATTCAAGAGTCAAGCAGGCCGACAGTTTTGCCTACTGTGTAGGTATTAAACTCTTTAAACTGAGGTTTTACAATAAAATCAAAAGTAAATAGCGTATGATTTGAATTAGCTCAAGGGGGCTTGTTTAAAGTGTACCAAGACCAACCAACACGTACATAAGTTTATTATGGCATCTCATCTGTACATAGAGAGAGAATCGGCATTCTAGAGAGATATTTTTTCCCTTTGTAAGTCAGTGCATTAATGAATTAGTTCTCATCCTAAGCCTTCGCCTACTGTCAATTTGTTATTCAAGTTTGAACTGAATTTGATTTGATTTTATTTTTCAAAATTAGGTAGAATTTGATTCTAATGATACATTTTGCTAGTGAAAGGAGAGAAAATCCACTGTGTGTGGTAAAGCCACACAAGTGTTGGTAGAAAGGTCCTTATGTGGTTGCACTGTAATAGCAACAATGCAAGTAAACTCACTAGTCAGGTGGATTGATTAATGACTACTTTTCAATTCAATTAAATTAGATCTAGTTACTCTATTTACGCTGAGTCTACGGCCGGAAAAAAGAGCGAGCGAAAGAATTGAGAATGCAAGAGATAATTTATACAGTTGAAAAAAATTTCACTTTACGTTAAATCAAAGTTTAAGTTAATACCGTAATGATAATTGTTAGTAATTACATTGCACATGCATGCGAGACACACTACTATGTATGCAGCACACATAGGAATATACCTTATAGCCTATAGCGCACGGTCATACGTCAGTTTCGTCTGTGGAGCCTTTCTAACTTCACAAGTTTAGAAAACAAAAGCCCAGACTTGAAATTACATCTATGTGTAATTCAAATTGGCTATGATTAATCAATTAAGTATTACAACTTACCGAACTAAATCAGTGTTAGTTCGTTAGGTAATGGATTTCTTCGTGGGTGATCATCGAATCTTGATAATTCTAGAGTACATATTGTCGTTTTGAGCTGAAAATAACAGTTTTTTGAAGTTGAGCTACTTTGCTTTTTCGCCTACATTTTTGATACTGTGAGGTCATTTGAATTGATAGGTACCTACTTAAGTATACAGCGACGTATTCAATTTTAGTAGTTCGCTTTACGATTTTAAGAAAGAATAAGAATGCGTCAATGTCTTCCGTTTTGGGAAAACAATTTTCATCAGGATGATTAAACTAACGGCCACACGGGAAGGCAGACTAGTGTAAAGTGGTTCCAAGTATTTCCATCAAAAATTGCTATTTGGGAACACACTATCAGTAGTCGGTCAAGTTCATTGCTATTTCAGTGGACGAAGAGAGCCAGCAAGACCTTAAATATACATTTTGGCAAAATATTATCTTTGCAGCGTATTGTTGTAAAAATGTACTAATATGGACATGAAAAATTGAATAGCATTCGTTACTTCAAATTTGAAATCATAATGATCCTTCCATATTGAGTCTTTATGATGCCAAAAAGTTTTTGGGGGCCCCAACATGTGAACTTTAAATATTGTGAGAGGATCCTTCCACGTACAGACAGTAGACAAAGACATGACAGCAGCCGCACACCCGTAGGTCCATCTCTGCAATTGTATACAGTCTTTGATTTATTTGCGTAGCGGAAAGCAACCTGCGAAACGATTAGTCCAGAAGTATATATTCATTCACTTAAAGGATTTATTGTCTGAGGCACTTCTCATACCTTCTATACCATTTCGTAATAGTCTCGCAATTTTAGGAGCATGAGTCGCTGGTTCATTTAAATATGCTACTCGCAGTCGTAATTTGTATTCCTTCGTATTTCCCACACTATTTGCTCTTCCCATTTACGGACATACAAATTATCCAAGATATCTTTCATTGTACTCATATAGGTAGTTTCTTCGCTTCATCTTCCTCTCTGTGATGCATTTGGCCTGGTCTTTGGTAGTACATATTAAGAATAGAGCGTTGATTTTTTGAATGCTGCACATGTACGGGCTAGCACGCGAATGGGGGGATGGTGGTGGATGGTCTTGACACCTGAAGCCTACGCGGAGGACGAAATGAAGGATGATTATGTAAGGTCCGTGTAAGGGAGACAAGCGGAGATAATAATGACATGACATTGTATTGTAGTAGGAATTACGAATTATAAATTATGAATTATGATTACCTACCGCTGAACTTGTTGAGGGTTCCAAGATAAACTGAAATGACGAAGCGAAGGTACGAACGTGCAGAAGGAGTTGGAGATTCAGATCTGAATTTAAGGATTTTCCCGTTGAAATGGCGAACAGGCAGACCTTTTGCCCTTGTCCTTTAGCCCGTCTTAATAGTACACTGCAAAAACAAACTATACAAATTAAAGTATAAAACCCATTTAGTTGAAACCCATTAGAAACTCATGTTGAAGGCATTCTAACCAGTACAGTGCTTTCCAGATGTGTCCGCAATGCTCTTCAAACTTAATGATTTTTGGTAGAGTGTACACCCATCAGGACCAACACCTGCCCGGCCGTGTTGATCGTTCTCATGATATGTAGTTAGTTATGTAGGTATTTGCTAAATTGTATTAAGGGAGACTAGGTTATGCTAGGCTGGGCTTAAGTGTGTCTCTTTTTGACAGTCTTGAACTGTTTCGAGAAACGATTAACATTATTATTCCATTAAGAATTAAGATTAAATGAGTATATAAATACCTACTTGGGTGCGTGTAGCTCGTCTCGCAGTTGCAGTAGGTATTATATAGCCTATTAGTATAAATAGCCATGGAGATAACTGTAACATGGAACAACACCAGATTTGATTAGCAGTGACAATGGGCCATAATAAATTTCATCTTATCTGTCTTACATCCTCACCGTCAACTGTAGACTGCAGGCACCGCACTGGCCTCACTATAACATCAACTTCACACAAAATGCCGACCTCGAGCTTTTTAAAGCTCGGCAGTCAGTTGCATGGCATCATTGAATTGGTGAAGAGATTAGTTGGTCGTTGGTGGGTTGGGGACGTTGGGGTAGAGACTTCCTCATTCCTCCATCTTCCTGAACTACTAACTAGTCAGCTTCACTGCTTACCTACAACCTATTACTACATCCAACATCACATCACATTAAACTGCATTCTATTTCTCTATTGTAATTGCAATTCTACTCTGACTGCACTTACTTACTGACTGACTGACTTGAGTCTTAAGTTTGAATTTTTTTCATCTTTGAGTTGTTGAGTTGAGTCCTGATTCCTCTACCTTCTTTTTTTCATCCTATTTACTATTTACTGCAACCGCTTGGATCGCGAATCCGTTTCCAATTCGAATCGGTATAATATATCCTTAATGGTAATGGCTGTCGCCTTTAGATTAGATTGCCTTCCCCTTCCAAGCAGCTACATACAACATAACATCCAACCTGCAAATTATTTCTTAGAATTTTGGAGGAAATAAAGAGAAGAGCGGCGGCTATAGGACATGATGATGACAGTCAACAGTGGGCTGTTCAGGGTACATAACTGTTGACTCCGAGCTACAATATATAAGAGCACCCAACCAACCGTTTAGTTTATAGGTAGTATTTTTTTTCATTTAAACATAGATAAGTAATGATATGTAGTAATGGTAATAGTAATAATATAATTTATGCCATTTGTACCGTTTAAAAATACTTACGAGACGCACAACGCACCACTTGATATTTTCTCCGAATTCAGCAGATGTCATTATATTATCACATTAGCTCTAAAATTCTTGCTTTGTAACGTTGCGTTGTAGCTTTTTTGAGTCGATGCGACGCTTGCAACAGTCAATGTTATTTTTATTTTTAAGTATTTTTTTTTCACTTGAAATAACAAAAATAACCGACATTTAATGTTTAAGTACGGCGAGCGTCTTCTTCAACACTCAAGTTCCAAGGATAAATGACTGTAGAACTAAACTTCTTCAGTTCGAATTTAAAAAGCAAACAAAGATGACAGTATGACAGTAAGACAGCATGCATGGCGACATAATCTTCAGTTATGTTGTTGTTGTTGTTATGTACGTAGGTATGTAATTGTAATTTCGTAATTGTGATTCTCAGGACAGTTGATACATCGTTGACTAATGAAGTCATTTATGACAGGGAGTTTTACTACAAATAAAAATAAAATTGTGTGGAGAATTTCATGGAATTGCTATAATTATGTTGGTACCTATTTTCAATTGCTACGTAAGATTAGATGGTCGACACGATTATCTTAATAATCCCCCCTTAGGTACCTACATTTTAAAGTCACTGACAGGACGGACAGACAAACAGACGGACGGACGGACGGACATTGCATTACATTGACTTGCCTTTTTTTCAGTTTTTTCTGTGAGTACTGTCGACTGCCTGTAGTAAATTACAGTGGTGAGTGTGTATGTGACCTAACACAATTTAAGCATGTTAATGCTCACTTTACACTCTTACACTAACCGATGATGAGTTGATAATTTAATTTAATGTGCGACAATGACAGGCTATGTTAGTGTTAATTTTAATTAATTATAATTACAAGAGTATAACAGTCATGAATGCATTCCATTCCGTTCCATCGTCGCTCCTGAATCCTGAGCTGGGTCGTCGAATCGTAGTTATGCAGTCATTGAAACAGCAAAGAGTTAACAGGATTAACCTATTCGGAACTGCAAAGCCAATAACCATGAAAAGAATGCTTAAGCAATAGTATTTATTCTACAATAAACTTATTCAAAAAGGTCAAAACTATAGTAATTAACACGTTTAAAAAAGGTTATAACAAGAAATTAGAGTTTTCAAAAAGTTCAAAACTAGTAACTATCACTTTTTAAAAAGGTCAAAACAAGAAATTAGCGTTTTCAAAAAGATCAAAAACATGAAATTAGCGCTTTCAAAAAGGTCAAAACTAGTACATAACTACCACTTTTTAAAAAGGTCAAAACAAGAAATTAGCGTTTTCAAAGAGATGTAGAACGGAATGTATTACCGTTTTGAAAAGGTTAAATTATGATTGTGATTTTATTTGTGATACAGTCATACAGTCCTTACACTTTACTGTTGACTGTAGTGGCTGGCTGGCTGGCGTTGCAGTTGTACTTCCTTTTTCCGCCACATTATTTCAGTAATTTCGTAGCTATAGCTATAAGTATATGGATAGCATCTCTATAAGCAATTGGTGTATACATATATAGGATGATATGATGCATTTAAAGTAATTCAAGTTCCTACTACTTACTACCTTGATAATGTGATACAAAATGTCATTATGCCTTTCAGAGCACACACTACATACCTGTCTAGTTATAGGATCAGTATGCTTTGAGTATAGACGTATAGACTTGACTCACGGAGAAAGACCCATAAGATTTTCACACTGATTAAATAAAAATAATATACATTTCTTATCGCAGCTCGTCATTATTGCATTGAAGCTGAAGAGGCAAAAAAAAATGGAACAGGAATATTATTCTAGATGTAGTAGAGTTTATTTCTTCCCTTCTGCCTCTTCAATGACGAGCTCCTTACAGGGCGTTACACTTGGTTGGAACAATTATTACAATTAGGTACTTAGGACTTTGGGACGGTCACATAAAACAAACGTAATGAAAGAAGGGGGCAAAAAAAACAAATTCTCTTTTGACGAGGTTGTTGCATGAGGCGTGTACCTTATCGTCACATACGTAATGTAATAAATATTTCACTCATTATCAGTCATATCAACACTCTGCAGTTCTGAACCACCATCGTCTATTTAATAGCAAAAAGCAGAGCAGTGTAGTGCAGTTCAGTGCAAAGCACCATGAACTCGCTGCTGAATTGTTGGATAGGGCTATAGAACGATAGAAGGAGGCATGTCCGCTCTTATACCGATATAAATAATGCACAATAATTATTATTTTTATATATATTTACTTTACAAAGTTATGGAATCATGATAATTGGCTGTTCTTAGTCTTAGTATGTATTTTCTTAGTTTCGTGCTCAAGCACTGCTGTTTCCTTTTTACGACGTAAGCGTAAATTTAAAATTATGCTAAACGGGAAAAAGAGTCATAAATGTCATTAAGTTTAATAAGGAGAAACGGTAAATGCGTCAAATTGCTGTGATTTAATTTAGAATTGCAATCTTATGGAGGACATTTCCTACCTCACGCATTAGAACTATAAATGTGTGCAGGCACCAAACGGTTTATAAGTTTCATAGATAATAACGTGGAATCATTTCATAACAGAATTTTATATCTACTGTACATAGGTATTAATCTCTTTGCTGGCTACGGCTACATACTTTTCGGCACTTTGAATGATTTATCATGATTATGTTCACTTAATTATTTAGATTAGATACCTCTTTATTCATATACCATATGGTAGTGCTACTACATACATTTCATTTCAATTACATACACACATCCTACGTGCTGCTCTGCTATCCCTGAGTTGACAATAAAATGTGAATGGATGACCAAATGAATAATGAAATTATGGAAAAGAAAAATTTGTCTTTTAATTTCTTATTTAGGTAGCTTTCAAGTTTTTCTTTTTTTGATTTTTACTATTATTGTTGTATTATTGTAATTGAATATGGAATTTATGGAATGGTCATTCTTTGACGCCATCAAATGTCTACTCCAGCCCCAAAAATATGGATTGGATTGGATTTTGCGTGTATTTAAAGGACAGAGAGCGACATTACAAGGATAACATGGGAGAGAACAAGCTGGACTCTTAAAAATTCATAAAGTTTTTTTTAAGTCAAACTAAATTATTGTAAATTGTCTCCCTTTTTAGTTTTGATTTTGGTCACAGGGCTAGGATTTCAATGTTACAGTTGAGCGTTGAACAATGAGGGAAATTGTAAAAGTAAATATGTAATAATAATATTCTTGATCTTGAAGTTGAAATTGAAGTTGAGTTTTTGAAGGCATATACGTACAGTTTGTATAGATATTCATTGCAAATTCCCTTGTCTCGTTTTCTTTTCCTTCTCCTACGGTCTATCTGCCTGCCTGCCTACCTGTCCGTCTGTATTTCTCTCTATTTGGTTCAGTGTTCAGGTCCCATGCTTTACATTTTCCATGCTCATTGTATGATGGTTTATTTACTTTAGCAGACGCAGACAGCGTAGCTTTTTTTGACTATAATTATAGAGATGTGCATCAGATATGAAGAATGAATACTTATGACATGCATGCAAGTTTTTAGTTTTAGAGTTTAAATCGAAAGAACCACAAGGAATACAGCGAAAAATTAAGTTTAAGTGGGTGGTGGTGGTGGTGGTGGTGGTTGTTGTTGTTATTGTTGCATTTCAATAATGCAGTAGTGGTAGGCAAAGGAAACAAGAAGTAAGTACATAACTAGGAATACAAGTCTGGCGTAGCCGTGTAGCCTCGATCTCTATGAAAGAAGAAAAAACTTTTGGTTAAGCTCATAATAAATCATGTAATGAGTGACAATAATTTAGATTTTTTTCAATCTATATAGATATAGGTATATATACCTTCATATTTTGTTGTTGTTGTTGTGGTCCAGCATAGTAATATAGGCTCTAGTATAAGCTATAGTATAGCTCTTTGACTAGGAATAGATGACCATATCATTTTACTGTACAGTGTACAGTGCAGTGGGCACTCACATTATTATTTATTATTTTCTTCTCTTCGGCGTCGGCTACTATACTTACCTACTTTATTAGGATAGCTAATTGACTCAAATGGAAATATTTCACTCTGTTGGCTGATATGTGAAAGCAGATTTTCATTTTATGGTTGGGGGTTTAAATTTTGATTAACTGCATATTTCCACATCGTCTACGCACATTTCAAACCTTCCATGAACTACGAACGAATGAGCTTGGTATACTGGTAGCATGTAAGTACATATATACGGCAGCATATTTTTGGAGGCTGCGGGGCTGTGGGGAGTCCTTAATTCAGTGACCAAGAAATGCTTGCCATTACAATTGATTTTGTATCTACTTTGAACGAAATGACACCCAAATCAAACGAAGCAAAAGCAAGCAACCACCCCAAGAAATAAAAAGCATACATATTTGTATAGTGGTCAAAACAAAATCTACCCAACTGCCTACTTTATTTTCATTTTTTAAAAAACGTAAAACATTTTCAATTTTCTTCAATGCCATTTCTTCAACTTACAGCTGGAGATTAACATAAGTCACATTTTTTACATGTTTATAAAAAACGAAAAAGATACTTGCATATACATACAACACCGACAGACAAAATACACCCTATTTGTGTCAAAATTAATGATGACGTACATGAATGACGGAGTGAATTTATTCATAATATCTTTGAATTTTGGAATTTTAATGGAAAACTTTTCTAGTACATGTAAGTTTATTTAGTCCAGTTAATATTTAGTGGCAGGAGAAAGATGAAAGCTCTATAATACCTTGTAAGGCAGGTAGAAATATTTTGGATAATTGGAGTGTGCTTGCAGTTAGAATGGTTTGTTGTTTGTTTGTTTCTTCGTTCGTTCCACATATACATACATTAGGCACGCACTGTAAGTATAAGTTTGTAGATACTTATAGGAGTGCCTTATTAGAAAATGTTTGTATTGGACACTGACTTTAGGGACTGAACTAGTGAGCTGTTCAATGATATATGAGCTATGCATCTTGTACAAAATCACAAAATGGAGACTATACCAATCGCAATCATTTTGGACTTGCTTTCTTGAGCCAAGGCGCCAAGCCAGAAGAGCCAAGAGCCAACTTCAAGAGACAGAATAATCTCGGAGAGGAACCATAATTTGGAGCTGTAGCTGTACTGTAGACTGTAGGAGTCACAGTCACAGTGTAAATGTATACAAACAACTACATAGAAACAAACAAGCTTTAGAATTATTATTTTTTTATGGTTATGTACATGCAAATTTATGGGAATGAAGATAGGAAATGCAATATTATTACTCTCAAGTTGAACATTGAAGAAAACGTGTGTTGTTTTTAAGAGCTTTAGCTCTTCCACCATCTTCCATCTTTGAGTCTTATTTATTTTGCTCCTGGCTCCTGACACTATATGCACACTGCCCTGTACACTGGGACTGGGATGTCATGACATGTCATGGATTGGCATTATGGTCCATTATATGGCAGCTTTAAGTGCATACTTGAGACCGTCAGAGAATTATTATCTGTAGCGCTTCCATTGTTATTTGATGTGGCGTTTAGTTCTGATGCTTCGAAAATTATACATCTGTGTCGACTCTCATTCATTCATCTCTCTCTCTCTCTGGGCTCTTGTACGGTACAGTACAGATATCACAATCACAGAATCACAATATGCAATTTGAAAATTTATTAGAATTTTTCCTTTTTTTTAGACATTTGTACATACATTTGTTCATACTTGCCTCGCATTATTCTTGTGGCAACTTGCTCAACAAAATATTCCTACCTAATAACATATAATAAAAATGAGATCAATGTGCAGAATAGGAGAATCTTTGGAAAATCGCAATCTCTTTTCACTTTAGATGTGGATTTGGATTTTAAAGATTGATAGCTAGGTAGGTATATATTCATCAGGCATCATGATTATCTATCCTGTGAGTAAGTGTTGGCATGGCATGACTTTGCTACGGCGATCATTGCTCCGGCGTCGTTTTGATTCTGGTTTTTTTATTGTGTGTGAAAAGGACAGTAAGGCAAAGTCAGGGGAAAAAGTAAAGCAAAGTAAAATTAAAATTTTTGTTGGCAATCTATAGCGAGTGCATATACCTATACATATATACCTATACATATGCTCAATATTTAAGAATGAATTAGGACAGTGTAACAAAAATGTCTTGGTAAAGCAAGCAATAACAATAGTTCCTATAGTATAGCAAAAATGCATGTGATATGATGAGGATTAAGAATTCTAGAGAATTGCTCACAATTTTGTCTTGTATTGTTCATAGTCTTTCCCCATGTCAAATAGCTACTATCTGAATCTGTACTTTCGTATAGGCACAGTCTCTGTACCTATATAGATATATACCTATGTACATTTGTAGTGGTAGATATAATAATATAATCGTCTCATATTTTTATCTGTCGACATGGACTTTAGTGTAGCTTTAGCTTTTGTCTTTTGTCTTTTGTCTTTTTTGTCCTAGTAGATTATTTATGACAATTTATTGGTGGTCACATGGAATAAGGTACGTACATAGTACATAGGTACATACTTCCATGTCCATTACTTACATACCTATACCTACTTTGTTCGGCAATTCAATTTTCAATGCAAACTCACTCTGCAGTGTAGTGCAGGCAGTGCAGTGCATGAAGTGTTGCTGCAGTAATGTAGGTACATAAATATTAAATATGAACTCCGTCGCACATGTTTTGTGTCTTGATTTTGAACAAAGCCCTCATGAACTAGCACTCATATCTACGAAAGAAAAGGAAAAGGAATAAAAAAAAAATTTGCAACTGAAATGTTCTAACTTGCATTTATTTGTGTTTGTTTGTTTGTGTGTCATAAAAGCAATTGTTTTGTGTCGTAATGCACATAACAATGTAGGTAGGTATATACATAAGTACATTCCCAATCAAACTGGGCCAGTAAGTAAGTAGTGACAATAAGCCAAGTGAAGTTAGAGTTAACACTTTAACAAATTCTTGCAGTTTGTCAACTACTATAGAGATATATAGCAGAGATATGCCATGGCATTCCTGTTCGTTAGTCACAGATTTGTAGGAAAGTAAATATGAGCGTAGAGCACCTTCCATTATACAGTCAGATGTGAAGGAAAGGCGAAGGGTTTGAGGAACCATTATTTCATTTTGGTATTTATATTTATGCGAATCTAATTTCCAAATCCAATGCGTCCGTACAGATCTGTAGTCGGTCTGTAAGTAAGGGTAAGTTAAAGCTAACGAAACGAAATCAACTACAGAGTATACTTTGTACTTGCGTAGTAATACTTGAGCGGATTGCATTACTTTGTCATTTGTGGTTGCCTGTAGCTGTGCTGTGCTGTGTATTACAGATTGCAGTCAGGATTTTGAAAATCTTTTCCACAATTTACAATGCTTCTGTTTCTGTACCGTGTCGAAAGGAAGGGACACTTGATTTTCTCTACCTTTTGCTGTTTTAAGTGGGTAAGAGTCAAGTACTCAAGAGCCGTGTCTTACGTGAGATAATATACAACAATTAACTAGAGCCGCTATACAACAAAAAGCAAAAGGGTATTTGTATAATTTATAAATATTTTCATCAGTAATGGTTCAAAGGCTTAAAGCAGTCACACAAGTAGTTACTTTTGTATAAACCGTGTTTTTTTCTTCTCGTTGTTGGCCAGCGCTAAATTAAAAGCGAGAAAATGTATCATGACTGAGTCTTGTGTACAGATTAGGCCCTTGTTTTTGCCTCGTAAGCACTATATGCTTGTTACTTTTGTGTCTGTTTAAATGCAATTGTTATTTCCTACTTGATATTTATAAGACTGTGGATGTAGGTATCTCTTTGTTTCTACTCCAGCACTGCTTTAAATACTACAAGTTACAAGTTTTGTTTTGACATTTTCATCAGTCATTTGCACCTGTATAGATCCCTATTTGTCATTTGTCGTATTCCTAGTCGTACTTAGTAAGATACACGTACAGAATGCCTGTATGCCTTCAATTATGATTATGATTATGTATTCAGCTTATTTAGCTTTAGTCGGTCTCCTAGTTAAATGGTTCTCACGTTCTAACGAGCATTAACACATTGACTCGGGGAATAATTAGAGTGGGACTCATTTCAAAGCTATAGGATGTGTATTTACCCTTTTAAATGTCTATCAATTTCCATAAATTATATTTTAAATGGCAACCTCTACAACTAGAAATCTAAGCGGAGCCAAAAGATTGCAGTTATTGCCCAGCTGCTGTGCTTGGGATTTAATGGCGTGTTAACGGTTGCCGAATTGAATTTAATTATTATATAATAAACAATAACAATAATAATCATACAGAAGAACAGGATATTATTTCCATAACCATAACGTTATTCTTTCTCAAATGGTTACACAGGCTTTAAAAACGGTGTCACACGTATAATAACCATGCATGTACATACATACTTGGAAAATCGTGTATTATCTGAGTGATCTGAGTGAGAATATTTTAATGGCGGAATTCGATAGGGATTTTTAAAAGGATCAAAATTTTAATTCAGTGAGGCAATAAGTTATTGAAATGGAGTGACCAATAAAGTATGTTACCAGAAATAATGTGGACCTTTGCAAGTTTGTTTTCTGTAGAAATTCGATTCTTGGTTTTGCTTTGGTAAAGGAATTCTGTTGCTGGCTGGCCTAGCACTATTCGCTGTATGTATTATAGTTGGCAATGCTAGAGCCAGTATAAAATTTGAGGCAGCCGTTACCTACATAAATCAATAATCTATTATATATGCTAATGGAATGGACCACAGAAATGTGGGTCCATGCCATGAGGCAGTTTTAATTCAGACTACTGGACTGGACAAGTTATTTGAAAAACTATGCTTCATTCCATTTTGATAGCTGGCCTAAAGTCTAAGTTTTTTTTGTTCGTGATATTCCAAATGTTCAACGTTCCATCCCAGATGCTGTGTATCTTAGCTTTGGTTTTGTTAGTGTGTGTAGGCTGTTACTATTGCCATTGCTGTTTCTATTGCTCTGTTATCTGTATGCCTGGAACGTGAAGTAAATATTAATCAAGCCTTGGGATTACAATAGTCCTTAGTTCCTATTATCTTCCACTACCGAATTCAAATCAAATTCACATTCACATTCCAATTTCTCCGGTTCGACGCGGACTTGAATGCAATGTACAAATATTCTAGCACCATTAGCCATAAATTCATAATATAATCTGTAGATAATAGATATGTACAAGGGAGACAAAAAAAAAACAAAAAGCAAAACCAAAACATGAGGCTTCACTTTCAAGAACATGATCGTGAACGTGATTGTTTTTTATTACAGTCTTTTTCTTCGTTACTATATTTTTTTATCCAGGGAGCAATAATGCAACTGATGCAGTGTGTGTTCGAACGATACAAGGAGCTATAGCACTTGTTTTTTTCTTTTTTTACTGGTTCCTATTGTAATTGCTATTAGTATTGATATGTACCTCCTTAAGCAGTCCGGGTGCAGGTTCCTCACGATCTGTTATTGAATTTCATGTATCATTCCCGGTCATTACAATGAGGAAATTAGCATGCATTAGTAGCTCGGAGTCAATCCTATATACCAATCTCTGATGTGATGATCATGCTGAAAGTGGAAAAAAGTGTTCAGAATGCACGAAATGCATTTTTAAATCTTCCCAATAATGCAACAGATTAAAAAAAATAGTGTCGCTGTTGTCAGAGTGAGCGTTTTAAAGGGAATTGTGACATACCTATGCGTAGATTCAGTTTCAGCTTCAGTTTGCTTTATTGTCGAATCATTCAGTACGTAATGTATTGATTTCCAATGACGGACATAATGATTCTTTGTGTTTTACATTGAAAGGTTTGAAAAGAAGCAAATATATAGAACGTTTTGCACTGTTTTAAAGTTGTTTGGAGCCTACAAAGGGAAATAAAAAAAACAGTGATATTCATGCATTACATTTTATAATTTAACGAAAACACGTCCCGGCAAAACTGCAATTCAGAAAAATCACGACAAAGATTCGGAGTTGGATTGAACGTTGAATTGTTGGAAGTTGGAACCAAGGATCCAATTGAGTTTAGTAGTTTGAATTTTGAATCCTTCAATTATTATGAATATAGCAAAGCATAGGTATTATCCGAGTTTATTACAGGGCATGCTGTACTTAGTTTGTAGGTAAGGTAGGCACTTACAAAATAAACTGACTGAACTGGACTGGGTTCTGATCGATGTACGTATTCCAAACATACAGATATAAAATTCATATTATGGACCTTGTCTTGGCTTATGACTTGGCTTTAACTTGACTTGTGAGTGACTTGATCTGGAAATTCAACATTTTGTCGATAATTTCCATTTCAATGCAATGCATGCACGCTCTCGACTGGACTTTGAATGGAGAGGGTTATTTCATTCCGGATTTGCATGCCAAAGTAATTGTGTTGAATTGAAGGGATTTCTTTTAAATTGCATTCTCCTGCCTTCTTCCCTTCTCCTTCTGACGGATGCTGTTAATGTTGTGACATAAGCCGCTCAGCAGTATATCTCCATATGTTCATTTCTTCTTAAATGATCTCTGTACATATGTACATATGTATATAGCGGCTTCTCAACTCTCCTCGTCAATACCAGTACCAGTACCAGTACCAGCACAAGCCACTAAAGTTGTAAGCAACTATTTTGTAAACTCCATATAGCCAATAAACAGCTGCAACTGTAGCTATAAACATTAAGGGTTTTTTCAAAAGAGTTTGGTAATTTAGCAATTCGTTATTCGGTATTTTTTTTCACGATCTAAACTTCTGCCCAAGTAATTTCTGCAGCATCTGTAATCTGTGTACATATTCATTGTTCTTTGGTTGGTTTTGACTGTAAACTGTACTAAGAATTTGTAGAGCTGCTGATGGTTAGGCTGAAGCAGGCTCACGCGATTCCGAGTCAGATTCATATTTAGTTCATAAAGGAGTAAAAAAAATCAAACTAGAATCATTCATGTATGTATGCGTATAGCTAATAGTATGTACATAGGTACCTTGATACAGAACATGTATACATATTACTCTCCGAGGGTAGTTTTTGTATTGAAGCGCACTACACAAGAGATGAAAATGTTGGTGGGAGTCCAAACGTAAACGAGAAAGCATAAAACTGTGGTGTGGTTTGAGCATTGTAGTTTGTGGTTTTTCCTCCTTTGATACATGCAACTATTATTTACACATGGAACTCACTCACTCAGCTGCCTCTTGAATATTAGTTTGGTTTCTGATGATGGTGGTGGTGGCAAATTTCGAAGATGAGGAAGACGAGCGTGGTAATCCTCGGGGATGCTACTTGAGTTTCAGTCCATTAAATTGGGGTCGAATTCTGATCATTTTTCCTTTCATGATTAAACGGCAGCGGCAGCAGCCACAACAACACAGCAACTTAACAACTTTTCTACAGCGAACGATCAATTCTGACATCAACACAGGGCTCAGCTGGCAGATGTATGAGGCAGATCCTCAAATTGCGTTATTCGTATATCCATCACATTATTGCATGGTGTCAGAAGAGAAGCTCAAAGGGAAACTTACGAGCTGTTTTAGCATTTGAGGATAAGATATGGTCAGATATGAAATAGTGTTTTTTTTCTCCTTGCATTGCTTTGGGTTGATACACATTTTTGACATTTGACTTTTGACCTTTCCGCTGTCATTATCTCATAATTAGTTCAGGTATGGGACTTCTGATGTACAGCTACCAGCATTTTTTGTGTTATTTACTCTTTTGTGGGTGTTATTGTTGCTGTTGTTCCTGTATGTCTTTTGACAGATGACGTACATAGGAAAAGGAAAAGTATTCAGAATCATTTTTATTGTTTACAAAAATGTTTTCATTCCATTCATTCATTCATTGCATTATTACATTGTCTTGGCTTGAATTGTGTTTTAGCGCATTAATTTGAGCCAGATTCTCGAATGACCTTTGATTCTCTTGGTCTTTGCGCTTTGGCATACGTTTAGCATTACAAAGAAAAAGAAGAAGAAGAATAAGAAGAAGAAGTCATTATAAATAATGGGCTCACAACTGAGACACTAAGAATAAAAGGCAAGGTAATTTAGACCTAAACGCTCACTGTGGGAAAAGGACAGGTATAGCTAATTGACTCATCTTGTCATGTATTCTTCGTGTAAAGATTGCTCTGCTTTAGATTTTTGCGATGCTATAGACACTGATTTATATGAAGTATGTTTTGTATTATGTCCACAACAACAGTGCCAATGACATGTCACTCCCTTTGGGTCTTCATACCAATACTTATACATATACATATACCTAGTGAAAAGAAATGAAAGAAGTGATGTGTGTCTGTCTACGGTGTCACTAGGAATGTAGGGTGATTTTAAATCCGCAACGTGTGAGACAGTTGAAAGATACAACGTCTCTCATTTTAATTTTATTTTTACCGTGAGGTCAGGCTAAAATTAAGTGGAAGTGTTGTTGTTGAGCTGAAGAATGCATGGTGAAGGCAAACTTTTCCTTTCATAGAAATCTGTCAAACTCATGTGTCACCATGAACTCTTCCATCAACTATCAACCCTCGCCCCGAACAACACAACACAACACCTTTTACCTTTTTGTCATGTCAGCGTATATGCGAGATCATCAAGTCATCAAGTTACATTGCTTCCCCTACTGGCTGCCATTCGAGTCAAGTACAGAAAGGGCTTTCATACATAAAATCAAAGCTCTACTTGTTTGTATACATTCTGTCATCTCATCCCGAGTGAAAAGTGAAAAATTCTGTGAACATGTCTTGTCAACCAACGGAAGAGTCAAGTCATAGCTATGGGTGTATATATGTATATACATATAGGAGCATAATAATATAATATACAAATTACTCGGGTCACCAGGCATTAGGCATACACTATAGCTGATCAAACTAAATTGAATTGTATTTCTATATTTCGTCAATCGTCACCCACTGGCACTGGCAGATAGACCTCCAAACTATGTACATATATGAATATACTGCGTCAAAATGCGTAGAGGTGTATGTAATCTTAAGCAGATTTCGACAGCACGAGAGCACACAGATTGACAGAGGTATGGCACTACCGTCGAGTCGAGTGTGTTTGACTTGAGATTAAGGATCGGTAGCATCTGCAGTAGTTGTGGGTCGATCAAAAGGGAAAGCGTTTGGAATTGTGAGAAGATCCAAGACATGCCGATTTCCGATCCTACAGAGATGTATATAGACAGGTAGATGGCTTATCTCTGTGCCAAGTGCCAATCCGACGCATTATACAGGATCCCTACCTATGTATGTACCTACATATGCATGATAATGCCTATCTAGGCAGTACATTAAGTTCACAGCTGACAATTTTGAAAAGGAAAATGAAAACGAAGCTGAGGAGTCGAGTAATCCATCCCAATCAATCACGTCATTCAACGCACTAATGGCTCCAAACTTGTCCTTATAAGGTGTTTGAGGTGTGGAACTAATAATAATAGATGAACAATTTGAATTTGGATCAAAACTATATCCTTTGCTTCACTTTCAGTACGATTATTATGCAAAATGATGCATTGAGTCTCTTTTGTTTCCTTTGCTGGGCTGCGTACGCTGCACTTGTACTTGTAAGTACCTACTTTGGTCTGCTGGTCTAGTCTAGTCTGCTCGGGCTTGACTTGACATTATTTATACTATTTACTTTTGTGAAAGCAAAATTTTAAAACTGGCTTGTAATCACGAACGGAAATGATATGTACATGGTACCTCGTTCTTTCGTCGGTAGCTTAGGGATATACCTACTTATATAGATCAATTTATGTGTGAACTCTACCTGCATACTTAATTTTTGTTTTGAATATTATATAAAGGTAGAGAAGCTCTGTCGCTCGGATCTCGTTGCTCTTTGGTGCCTCCATGGGTTTTTCATGCATAGGTACATATGTACACTGAGTACTGTCACTGCTGTTGTTGTGTGTTGCTGCGTATATAATTTATTGGGCGAGTGTCTGTCTATATGTTCAGTAATGTAACCAAAATGTACAGGTGTGTAGACAGGCCATCGAAGATTCCTGTGCAAATATTATACCAACACTAAAAATTTAGTAGTGCAAAGTACAACCGAAACCAAAGCAAAGCACCAAAGGAAAGTATAGGTACGCTGAGAGACTATGCTCACGTTGATTGTAAGTCTGGCACGATTACGATTGAACAATTAGGGATGGGATGGAGGGCTATCATGTCATTTATATAGAATTTATAGATGAGTACCTACGTTCCATCCAAGTGATTTACAATAATTAGAAGATGCAGAATAAGTGAATCTAATCGTACATACAAAGTAGGTATGTGTACCTATGCTCAGTCAAAAGCAGAGCTAAAGAGCATACAGTCAAGTCAAATACAAAATGCTGAAGCTAGCCAGCCAGCCAGCCAGCCAAAGAGCCAGAGTGCAGTGGAGTTGCCAGCATCCTCATAAATATGCAGGTATTTTGTAAAAAAAAAAGAAAAAAAGTAGGTTCTTTCATGGTTGGAGTTGGTTTCTTGTTGTTGAGTGTTGGTTGGATCTGATCTCTGCTATTTATTTGTTGTTGGCTCTGAGTTCTGGGTTCCTCTGTACTGTGTACAGACAGACGTAGTTTTTGAGCAGCAGAATCAGTGTGTAAAGGAGGGTAGAAGAAAAAAATTATGATAAATGTATGTAATCGTAATGGAATAATGGAATCAAAAGCTTTACTCAGAAACTTATCGCTATTTAGGCTAAGAACTTCTCATGAAGATTGAAGTTTTTCTTCTCCTTCTTCTTCTTCTTCTTCCGTTCCGATGGCTATAGCGAATCGTACATGGTACAAAGCAAAGGGGTGCAAAAAAAGTATAATATTAAGTCTGCATAGATTTATCTTGTAAATAGAGATTATTTAGCATTATACTCCATGCTTACTAAAGTGTTATTAGTTTAGTAGGTATTTGGGTATTTACTGCAGGCTGAAGACTTAAAGGCTGAGATTTTAATGAAGTTTTTCAAATTCTTCCACAAAAGTCCGTTCCTTACGCGTTCAAATCAAGTAGGAAAAAACATGAAAAGGAAGAGAGAGAAAAAAACAAGTTTACAAGCAATACATATGTACTATGTATGTGATGCGATGCGAATTCAAATTCTGACTCAAATATTTTTTTGATTCTATGCTGATAAGACTTGACTCAGTTTGGTTCCATAGCATTATTGCTTTGAGTTTCGTTTTGGTTGAATGAAATCAAATCAAGGGAGCTGCTGACGTAACGACTTGTTAGCTTGGTTCTTGGTATGTTCGTAGACTAGAAATCTATACCAATTGTACATAAGTATGAGGAAATTGACAGAAATATGAAAAGATGTCAAGATATGTCTGTCATTTGGGAGTAAATCGTAATAAAAGGGTGTGCAACGAAATTTGGGATTTCTGAAGCTGGTTTGTTCGTTATTGGCTCAGTAGATCGTGACTAATTGAGCTGATGCAGAGGCTGTAAGGTGACAATTTGAAATATGGGCGTACAGTTTAGTTAGCAGTTGTGCATACAAGCATCCTAATTCCTTCGGATAATTTTAAGTAATATGCTCTTAAAGTATACAAAAGTACAGCCTGTTTCACGGCTAAGTGTCCATTAGCACAATGTTATAACTTTTGCACCTTTTCTTCGATTTGTATGCCATAATTCATTTTTAATAGAGCAAGCATTGCAAATGTATTAGGTGCAAAGTTGATTAAAATCCATCAAGGATATTCTAAGAAATTTGCAATGCTTCTTCTATGTAAAAATGCCTTACGGTTATTGTTATAGCATCCTGCTCTACCTATTCGGGACTGCTAAGCCATCAACCATGAAAAGAATGCTTTGCAAAAGTTTTTAGTTTATCCTAAAATAAACTTGCTCAAAAAGGCCAAAACTAGTATCTTAGACTTTTTAAAAAGGTCAAAACAAGAAATTAGCGTTTTCAAAAAAGTAAAAACTAGTAACTACCACTTTTTAACAAGGTCAAAACAAGAAATTAGCGTTTTCAAAAAAGTCAAAACTAGCAGTAATTGCCACTTTTTAAAAAGGTCAAAACAAGAAATTAGCTTTTTCAGAAAAGTAAAAACTAGTAACTGCCACTTTTTAAAAAGGTTAAAACAAGCTATTAGCGTTTTCATAAAGGTCAAAACTAGTACAAGCTATCACTTTTTAAAAAGGTCAAAACAAGAAATTAGCGTTTTCACAGAGATGTAAAAACTAAATATATTACCGTTTCGAAAAGGCTATTGGAAGCATCTTATTAGCCAAGAAACGCACCACGCTGTACAAGCAGTTATTGCAATCAGTATTTTGAGTTAAAAAAACTTCTTTTGTTGGTAGATTTATTAAGGAATAACAGTGTACACAGAACTTTTTTAAATCTTGGGAAAATGTAGATTTTGTATATTATATTTTTCACCATCTTCATTCGACTGTGACGGTAAATGCGTTGGTTTAGAATAAATGTTTTTATTGATGCAATGCTCATAATTTTTGATGTTTTTTGTGTTTCCAGGTGATCGCTGGTTAATTTCATGTTTGGGCTGCTTGTGGCTGTCCCGTGAGCTTTTCTACCGTGTCGTCCCAGCAGATCAAGCCTTTACAGACAAGAATATTGTCAAGAATTCGGATGATTATGCTGGAATTTTTCGCTTTCGTCTGTGGTGGTGTGGAGAGTGGCGGGAGGTCTTGGTGGATGACCGTCTTCCAACTGTCAATGGAAGATTAGTATTCATTCACTCACAGCATACGGACCAGTTCTGGGCGTCACTTTTGGAAAAAGCTTATGCCAAGTATGTCATTTCAATTATAATAATTCTTGTATACAGATCACCAGATAACATATATCAGTCAGCACACACATGCCATTGAAGTTCCTCATGCAGTCACATAGTCATAATAATATATTATGGTTAGTTTTGGTTAGCATTGCAATGTATGCTTAATTTTTTTTTTAATTCTTTGCTTGACTCACTTATTTACTTTTGTAAGTCGTTCAAGAATGCACGTTATAAGTTATTGTATTGTAAATTGTAATGGAGGGTAGGCATTAGGCATGCAGAGGGGGAAAAATATTAAAATTTTGCTATATGTATCTATATTTGGCTTACCTTGCCATAGTAAACAACACACGTGCGTTTTTGGGCTTTGGCTTTTAGCTTTTGGTCGATTTTGGTTGGGTCGTAGTAGTAGGTACATTCGTATTGGTATTTATTCTCCATTAGTATTGGAATTTGCATAATAACTATGGCATGTGGTCGTGTACATACATAAATGCAAGTCAAGCTCAAAACTACAGAGACAAGTAACAACTAACAACATATGCGTTCACACTGACTGCTCAGCATCAATTTATCGTTTGATGTTTGGTCCTGATTTTGATTTGATACAATCATTGCATCTCTCTCTCTCTGTATGTGATTGTGACCATGGACTTTAGTTTTTTTTTCTTCTCTCGATTTCATGCTGTGAATTCTTTGGCAACGAAGGATTCATAAGGAAAGGAAAGGAAAAAAATCACCATGCCTTTTAACTTTGTGATGATTTGGATTTGCACATGAAATCTCTGAAGATTATCTTAAATGCATTATAATTCACAGTGACAGTGATAGTAAATTTCCTTCCCATGTGTTCGAGTTCGAGATGATGTGCGTTGTTCTGGTGACTTTGACTGAGAATATTTAAATGGAAATATTGTGGAGGCAGGTATTTCATTTGGTGTGAGGAAGCTGTCAGAGATACATAATCTATGTATTTACAATTACAATGACACGCTGGCTGAAGCTTTGAGATTTTTAGATTACTTACCTTACCTAGTTGCATTTTTAGAATTTTAATTTGAAGATTATCCATGAGCACTGTAATCTGTAATGCTGTTTGCACAGTTCTCACCTAGCCGTTTTTCTTCTTTAATTTTCCTTCAAGGCATAGTACTAAAATTTTAATTAAATTTGTACATATAAGAATTTTGCATTTGTTTTAGATTCATTCTGTTTCAGATTTAACTATTAAGTGCGTTAATTCCATTCACAGTTGCCACAGCTGTTAGTGAACGGTAGTAATAAGTAAGTCAAGTGGTGCCGATCTCTGTAGCCTTGCCCTTCCTTCCTTCCTTCCTTTTCCTCACGAGTCAGATTATCAATTATTAAATTATCACAGAGTCAGTGTGTGGCCTTCAGACGTACGGTTAATAGGTAGATAGGCTTTTTAAATGGACCTACCTACCTACGGATGCCTTCGTAGATACCTTATTTAAATGAATACATTTATCTGTCTTGTGTCATTGTTTTCCTGCGTGGGAACGATTTTGCTGACGATGACGATGACATAAATGTCGACGTTGATGCTTACATATTATGACATTTGTGCTATTTGTGACTCTATCTAGGTATTTTATTTTTTCTCATTGTTATTAGCACAGATGACAGAGACTCTAGAGCTTTACTTATGCACACACGCCAGGCCTGCACATACATATGGGCAACAGTGATTTATGGGCCGCGTAATGATTTCATTGAAAAAAAGCGATGGCAGAGCCATTGACTGCTCAACATTTTTAATTGAACTTTTTCATTGGGAATGAGATTGAAAGATGGTCCAGATTGTGCGAGACGATTAGATAATTTTAGAATAGAATGGTAGATCCGATCCCCTTACAACTTACAAACAACTTTACATACAAGATATTATTTCATTTTCATTTTGTGCGGATTAATCACTTGCCTACTTACATAATTTACTACTGACTAGTGAGCTTTGTGATTCAACTCTCTTTTAACGACCATTAGTCTCGTTTTATTTCAGTAATTTGTGTGTGTGACACAGTTGTTATATATATTGCGCCGTTGCTTTCTATTACAAATTACAGCATTAGAGGGAAATTATGAAAAATGCCTGCCATTTTTGAGTGGATTTATTTTATTTATTATTCATTGTTGAATGTTGATTGTTGTGTCGTTGTGCGGAACAAAGCTGACACTAGTGAGACCTTTTAACACTGCCCATTGATGATTAAATTATCTAATCGTAATAATTTTATTGGTAATAATTTATTCTAATAATAATACGACCACATGGCTCACAAATTCTAATTACACTTATTTTTCTATTCAATTTTACGGATGGGTTTACTAGTCCAGTGTATTGGTACTAATAACTACTACCAATTTATTGTTTCCACTGAAAATCACTCAACAAAATGACGCTGTCAACTGGCATTTCTTCTTCTGTACTCTTGCAACAATGTGTCATCGTTTAAGAATCTAAGAGGGTTCCAAATAAAACTGGCGATAAGTACATAAGAGACGATATTACTATTATTATTATGTAGTGTGCCCAGACGTACTGGATTTTCCAGTACAGTACTGGTTTTTGAGTAATTTTGGGCCGCTGTACTGGTTAAATTTTAACTTT
>JAQFZC010001508.1:0-29527 GCA_034695205.1 Dicyrtoma fusca | reverse complement strand
TATGTTTCTGGTCTATTTCTACGATTTGAAAAAATATCATGAGTGCATTGAAAGATAGGCTAAAGTTCATGTGGAAGAGTAAGAGGGATCTGCATAAAAATTGAGTCTAACAAGATGCGCAGGTTCCCATTTTCTAAACTGGCTTACGATTAGTTAGAGTTCGCGGACGTACATATGTGGGAAGGCCATAAGAAAGATTATGTATTGAAATAACGTATTTTTAAATTACAGGGAAAGATCTATGGGTTATGGTTATTTCCTTTTCTCCGTACAAACATGTTCTGGGTGTCCCCAACGTGAAGTATGTGGCCAACATGCATGGGAATGAAGCCGTTGGGCGAGAGATGATGCTGCATTTAATCCAGGTAATTTGTCTGTCTATCCCTTGTTGGCTTTCGAGCTGAATTCTTCCAACTCAATGTAGGTACCTACGTAGCTTATTAAGAAATCCGCGCGATCCCCCCCCCCTACACTGAACATATGCAGCAGTTCAAGGAAATACGAAGGGAACGAACAACTGTGGAAGGAAGGGGATGCCTACATAATAATGGAGCAACTAATTTTTTATACGGTTAAATAAATTGTTAGATTTCATTTTCTACTAGTCAAGCCACCATCATTTCTCATTCCGCCCCACTTAAAGCGATCGTTAAAATGGGAGCTGGGACTGGGATCCTTTGAGGCACCCAAGAGTACCACGTCAAGCTACCTACCATAACTACGTCCCTATTTCCTTTTTGGGCTCCTATGGTTCAGTTCTCCGTTTAGTAAGGTATTGAATACCGACAAGAAAAATGACTTTCCCTCCAACATGTAAATATTGCACAAGGTAGAGAGCCGCCGTATAGCTCCCCTCCACAAAATAATAGCTATGAAATGAGCTGAAATGAGAACAGCATCTACCTTTTTTTTCTCTATTTTTTTTTTATTTCCATCAGTATGTGTAGTGAAAGTAGAGATAGGTAGGTAGGTACTTATCACTAGTCAGAAAACTGTCTCAAAGCCCACCAGCATTTTCCCCACACTTCTGGAGCGGAGAGAGACACATTGGGAGTACGGAGTAATCGTGTCAGAGGGAAAGTGAAGCCGGCATGGAGAAAGTGGAAACAGGAGAATTTATGCTTGGTTGAATGACGAAGGTATATCTCCATGGAGTGAGTCTAAAGGCCTCTGGAAATGGAAATGGAAACGGAGACGATGAACACAGATAAAAGGACCCAGTGAAGGGAAATCGAGGGAAATACAACGTTTGGGTTTACAGCGTCTCGAAGAGGGTCCCAAAGAGCTCCTTTCTCCCAGCCTTCCTCACCAACCCAGATTGTTTCTTTTCCTATACAGTTTTCTCAGGCGGTTGATTCACGATAAGAGATTTCAAGAAGTCTCTCAATGCCACCTTCTTCAAAAATCATGTCTGTCAACCGTGGAAACGTATGTAAAGGAAATGTCCCAAAATGTGTACGTGAACCTACCTCCCTCCCTCCCTTCACGTTCACCGCTCATTCCTTGAGCAGTTAGCTAAAGATGTAAATCGTCACGGGCTCGTGTGCGTGAGTGTCTACAGCTATACCTATAGACGGCTTCTTTTGAGTCCTCCTGGACTTCCCATCCATTTTGTCACTATTGTTTCTTTCCGTTCGTCAACAAAGCGAAACAGAGAATATAGAGGAATTTGAGAGCCAGGACTGAACTTGTGCTCAGAACGGAACGAGAGTGAGTGTCGAACGTGTACTTTCACTTTGACTCCACTTTTTGAGTCCCGTGCCGGTGCCGGTGCCGGTACTGGTACTGGTAGGGAGGATGAGATACTATAAAACTTTTTTCTTCTTCTTCTTGGAGAACAAAAAAGAATTGAATAAGAAAAAAAATATTCTCGTATGCTCCTCGGATCGTCTCTTCCAAAAATCTTTGGTAATGTCATGACAAAGTAGTTAGGCAAAAGTATTTTATCATTTCACGGAACCAGAACTAGCTAAAGATCTTTCCAAAGATTTCATATTCTTGTCTCCCTCCCTGATGGCGTGTGGGGAAGAGAGAAAGCGAGTCATGAAGCTCTGGGTGCGTCTAAATAAAAAATGTCACCTTTTTTTCTATCTCGAAAAAAAGGGACGAAAATAAAAATAGGAGACGTCCACGTCAGATACGGAAACGACGTCTATTACCTTAATAGAATTTCCCCTCACATGTGCACACCCATCCCTTGATACTGTCAACTCCGCGACGCCGTGACGTGCTGAATAATATAACTATACATCAATGTATGTACAGACTGGGGAGATCACCATATTCCTTCAATTACATTTAAATTTACAGCCCTGTTTAGAATTTGAGACGACAAACTTCATGGTAATGTCAGAATTAGTAAATATCAAATCGAGCTGGGGCCAGGGAGATGGAAGGAAAGAGAAAGAGAGACAGTCCTGTCAATTCAAGAGTTCCTTTGTATTCGTCACGGCCATGTCTATAGAGTACAAGTCTCTCAAGAAGAGGGAAAGGGCAAGTAAATTGAAGTCATCTTAGTGTAACGTTCAGCGTAGGACAAAGAATAATAGAAAAAGCAAATCAAAAATAGACCTTTCGCGGATGATGAGACTGTTAGAGGAAGCATGGACTTTTACTACTTCCACCACCTGAATTCCTTCAAAAAGACATTTTCCGCTATGACTTTTCTGTTTTCCTTTCAAAAAAAAGGCTTTCTTCCTACAAGAACGCTTCGGAGAAGAATGGAAGGAGTAAACCTGATTGATTACATGATACACATGTCTATATCCTCTTCCATTCCTGAAGTATGTAGCAGGGAACACTGCCGACCGAGGAACCCAGTAAAAGTGTCTGTATGCTTTCACTTTTGCCATCTCAATTTTTGTGTGGGTTGTGAAGCAAGAGGCTATATAGGTAATAATATAGGTAACTATAAGTATACTTGTATCTTCGATCACTTTCCCAATTCCCACGTCCCACCGCATCCCCGAGCCACAAATAGTTTATAATTAGTTTCAACTGAGAACAGTTTACTCTCTTTACGACCTCACACGCATGACCACAAGACGTCCCTATTTATTTCAGGACTAATTATCCATTCCACGTAAATAAATCCAAGTCCTTACGCAGTACTGTAAATCCTTTATAAATAGTACTAACTACCCTGAGGTAATCGTGAATTTATAAATGATTTGCCCAGAAGATACAAAACTGGTCCAAAGACTATAATCCCGAGTACATGAATGAAATGAAATGAAATGAAATCCAGTTCGGAAATTAATTTAACAGAAAATAAAGCGCTTCAAACTTTCCAACGGAAAAAGAGATTACGCACACGTGTACCTTACTTATATACATACTGCTATTGGAGAATCCCCATTAAATGCACGCTTTTAATTGCTACAACTTTTCTTGTGTCCTTTAGCATCTGGTCACGGAATACCCTCGAGATAACTTTGTACGATTTTTGCTGGATAACACGCGGATCCATATCATGCCATCGATGAACCCAGATGGTTTCGAAGTTGCTAAAGAAGGAACTTGTGAAGGTGGACAAGGAAGGTAAGGAAATTGTTTTAAATGCTTCCCATCAATTACTCTATCATGTGGTCATAACGGGATGTAAATTTCATCTGGTGGAAACTCCGTTTAGGGAAAATACAGGGGAAAATAAGACTTTCTATTTGCACAAGGCACAGTCAAGTGTAACCAGACTGCTGCCTTTCAGGATTTATATTCATTCAACTAATCATTTTTAGTTTTCAATATTAAAAGGGAAGATGCTTTCTCCAGAGGCCGAAATTTGACACGGGTTTTTTTAGGAAGGGAATAGCAATGCCCACCCAAAATGGAGCACGCACGTCCAGTCAGTGCAGTTTATGTGGCAGGGACTGAAATTATTGGTAGGCTAGGGGAAAACAAACGTTTGACCGCGAATATCAAACATTTTGGGCTGGACGGGAAAGTTTCCTCATGAGTTTTTTTTATACTTTTCCTGTGGAAATGCGGCCCAAAGGGAGTGAGCCCATAAAGATAATCGTGCTATTTTAAATTAGTAATAAAGTTCTAAAGCCACCCGTAAAAGATGGCAGAAGGGCTGGTAATAATAACGACCATGTGCTTCTAGCTAGTAGTAGTAGTAGGTGAAATTCACGAGTATATGAGGAAGTGGGGAAAGGCAGAGAGTCTAGTGAACGGAAGGCAAGTGTGTGAAAGAGGTAGCTCAAACACATGTAGCACAGTCTGTTAGAGTTCTTAGGCCCAGCTATGACTCCTTATACTGAGTCAGAGTAATGATTACTTACAGTTGGAAATGTGGGAGGATAAATTTAATCTTTGTCTATAGATAGATTCCCCAGTTCAAAGATTTGATCTAATCCTATGGTGGGAAATGGTGAAAGTGGCGTCGTCTCAAACATGCTTTAATAACTGCAGTTATTACAGTCCCCGCCGTCCCAGCCGTCCCCATCATGCACAGCTATACTCAGATGTATAAATATCCCGACCACTACGGGAGAAAGAAGGAATTTTATTTGAGAAGTTTGTGGGCTGAAGAGAGAAATAGGGATAATAATTGAAATTGAAGGGACGAAAAGAGAAGGAAGTGCAATGGGAAGAAATGGGGAAAATGTGGAGGAAATTAAATTTGTGTATTGTGTGGATTAGGTACAATGCCAGAGGTTACGACTTGAATCGGAATTTTCCGGATCATTTCAAGCAGAACAATGTTCGCCCTCAACCCGAGACAGAGTTTGTGAAGGAGTGGATTTCCAAAATTCAGTTTGTTCTTTCGGGAAATCTTCATGGTGGGGCACTGGTCGCCTCATACCCATTCGACAATACACCAACTTCCCGTAAGTTTTCCCACACACACACATACACACACTTTCTTCCACTCTCTCTCTCTCATTTATTTCCTTTGATTACTACACGGAGCGTGCACATCTATAAAATACGGTGAGCGTAACAAACATGCACCACTGATGCGTGATTACAAGACCTACAATCATGTCTCCGTACTATCAATGTACGTATATGCGTCTGGGTCGGAACTACAGTGTTACATAACCCATCCACATCCAGGCACCCCCACTCCCTACAATTACATAGATAATTAAAGATACCTTCTTTCATTGCCTCACATTTCTCTCCGGACCACCTATACCTAATGTATGCATCTCCCCACAACTCCACGGAACCCAGGGGCGGCTCGAACTGTAGGCAGACTAGGTAGCTACCTCCTGTATTTAAAAATTTGAAAGTTCAACAAAAATCTATTCAAAATTACACAAACTTCAGACAATTTTTTCAAAGAAGAAATTCCATTAATTTACTTTAAAAATGACCATGTTTTGTGATCACGCTCTTTTACTAAAAACTACCATTTTGGAAATGCCCTTTTTGAAATTACTTTTGAAAACATTGAGGGCTTGCAGAGAAGAAAACTTTTGAAAAAGGCGCTTTTTAACCCATTCGGAACTGAGAAACCATGGAATGATTGCTTTGCAAATGTGTTTATTCTACAAATAGACATTTTCAAGACGGTCAAAACTAGAAACCAACATTTTCGAAAAGGTTTAAAACTGAAAACTAGCACTTTCAAAAACGCTTAAATCTTGAAATTAACACTTTCAGAAAGGTCAAAACTAGAAACTAACATTTTCGGAAAGGTTTAAAACTGGTAATAACACTTTCAAAAAGGTCAAAACTGGAAATTAACCCTTTCATAAATTTCAAAACAAGAAACTGACGATTTGGAAAAGCTTTAAAATTAGTTATAGTATCTTTTCGAAAAGGTTAAAAATGTCCTTTCCAAAAGGGACCTCGTCAGCTAAACTTACACTTAAAATATGCCCAGAACCGCCCCTGGCCAACCCATCCAACTAGTCCAGCTTTCGTTACCTAGCCGTCGTGGCTCTTATTCGCACTTTCCTTTTCCTTTCCACTCACGTTTCTCACAACTCACTAAATTCCAAGCCTCTTTTCAACTTATACACCCCGTGACCCTTTACTCCCCCCTATCAGTGCTGGCTGATGCCCGTCCTAGCCGTCTTTTTCCGTCGTAGGCGTGGGCCGAGTGGTGGCAATCAAGGAGAGATAGCTTGTACACCAGACGAGCTCCCACTTCATGGAATTCACATACAAGACAAATTCCATTGACGCCGCTCAAGTGTGACAAACCAAGTTGCTGCCGCTATTCAATCACAATCACATTAAACTACCCAAACCGATCCCATCTAGCTACCTTCAATTACCCAGGAAGCTCCAAAGCACTACCACACAGCCCAACGTATGAATCCCCGGCCTTAATTTCAACACACTATGTTCATGCATAGGTAGATTGCGTAGGAGTGTAGACGAGCACTTTCAACTTGCCGCAGGAGGGCATAAACGATAAATTAAGACCATTGCTTCAAGAGCAGTTGAGTACGACCAGTTAATTTACACTGGAACACTTATTAATAAGTATACTTGAGTGAACACTGTCGTAAGGGGTCATTTTATGAGAATACTTTCCCCAGTAGTTCCCCTACATGTTGTAGGCCCTCCCTGCTAGCCACGTTATTTTTTTGCGATGTACAGCTTCTCTATATCTGCACTCAAAGAGAGGGCTCACAAATATGTCCAAATCTGGCTCAACAATGTCTGTGTGTCCCTTTCCAAAAGCTTAACTCGATCTCAATTTCCCCGCCACTTACACATGTAGAGTTTGAGCTTGAGCTTCGCAAGGCGTGTGTGTCACTTGCAGCTAGACCTTAGAGCCAACAATAATAATTAATAACGGATACTAATATATTCACAGCACAGGAACGACACAACTAATGACCTTGAGCTTTATGGCAGTGCAGTCAAGTTATTACACCACCATTAAATGTCCCCGAGCCAAGTCCCCACTAACATTAAGCCTCTAACTTATTAACTTATATTACTCATAGATTTGATAGTAATCACAAAATTACACGCCTACTCTGCATTCTGCAGTGCATTCTCTCAGTCCTCCCCTCATAATTTATATTCTAATAATTCCTAATTGCTCTGTCACTTTTCTATTTATGCTATCTATCCTTTCACCTTGTTTATCTCATCGCACATCCCAACTCCAGGATACTGCCGCTCTTCAGCAACGTGCAAAGGTATTTCTATTACACTCCATCCAGTCTCGTATTTTAAATTCAAGCTTGAAAGGATGCTTTGTTTCCAAAGGAAGAATAGCTGTATGGCTGTCTCCTCGTGTTCGAGAGAGTCTCAACTAAGTCTCAGTATCAGTTGCTATTTTTGGTGCACAATTCTTCAAATTTTTTGTCTGTTTTCTTTTGCTTTTTCATCATCATTTTTAAATGTCGGAGTTGCCTATTGTTCCCGTGTCTCTTTCATTTGTTGTTGCTTCGTTATTGTTATTGTTATCGTCATCAGGCAGTTATGTATTTGAACCAGAACCAGCACCAGAACCAGAACCAGAACCAGGGCCAGGGCATTTGTACACATGCACATACTATCTGCTGTATAGACCACCATTTGTACGAATCAATGTCTCCCTTGAGTCTTGGTCCTGAGCCTCAAACTCTCACCGTCTCTCTCCTTTTCAATGCATAGATTCTACGCATAGATACTTGAAGGGATAGATCTACTTGTGTGCTAAAGATTTAGATAATTGCGGCTATTACTTCTAATGGAATGAGAGTCCTTTCTGTTTAAATCCATCTGTCCTCATCTCATTCATGAAAATGACACTACTTGGAAAAGAATTGAGGGAGCTTCGGATAAGTAATGGATCCCGTAATTGTTCTTGGAACGGACAAAGTTGTGGCAGAGTGAGAGTAAAGATTTGTGACTCTGACTCTCCCTCGACGCACTGGCTCGAGCTCCAATGCTATGCAATGAGACTCTATATAGTTCTATGTAGTCTAGCGGGAAAAATGGGAATGGATTCGAGATTAATTTTTCAGACATAAATACCTCTCACCGCCGGATTTAAAGAAAATACTTTAATCTGTTTTTTTTTATACTTTGAAAATTCCTTGAATTGAAATAAATCTCATTTATAATTCCACAAAGTTTTTCAAGAGATTCCTTATTCTTCACAATAGTTCCCGCTTCCAAGGGGCAATAAAATATCCATGAGAGAGACATGGAGAGAGAAAGACAGAGAAACTTGGGCGTGAGTGAGAGTGAAAGAGAAAGGTGGAGTGAGAGAGAGAGAAAGAGGGGAAAAGACAGAATTTCACAACTAAATTAAAAAAGTTTACAATGTATGAAAGTCTCTCGGAAACCTGAGAATTTCCTTTTGTTGGATTCAACTTGTAGTGTAGTTTGTCTGCCTCTCCTTCTGCTTGTCTAGAGTTCCAGCTAATGGTCTCTGATTGGCACGCATCTGACAGGATGCACTTCACTAGAGCAACTGCACACACAGACAAGAAACAACTAAACTGAGGGAGTATAATGGATACAGATGGGAAACTGCATGGACTGTCTGTCTCTCTCTCTCTTTCTCTAGACACTTTGAGTTTGACTGTAGCGTATAATTGACGTAAATATTGAATTGCAAACTTGTTTTCTGGACAATGATTCCTGTATTATAGATGCTTTATATTATGAAAGGAAGAGAAAGGAAAGCGTTTCATGCATTATTACTCACTTTCACGTCCATCCGTGCAGCACTTTCACTGCACTACTGAGGCTCCTTCGCCTCATTTCCTCAAACTTGGACAGACAAGTTGCATGGTGTGGGCATCTACATATTGTAGGAAGTTGTTAATCAGATTTCTGAGCGTTGAAAACTAAATGCATTGCATTAAATATGTATGTAGTACTGATATAATTAGACGGCGGCCAGTGTAATGCAATGAGGGGAAAGAAAGTGAAAGTTTTTGGCCTGATTTATTATTTAAAATATATAAATATATTATTCATTTATTTCTAGATACAAAGAGCCTCCAATGTAAAATTAGAAAATCAAATTATTTTCAGTCTGGTAGTAGATCCACCCATATGTAGGTATAGTTCCTCCGTATAAATAATAAGGGTAGTGCGGTCGCCAAAAAAAGACTTGAGACTATGTTGTTTATTTTAATACATTTTACAGAGCGAACATTGAAATAATATTTGAACAGTGGCTGTTGGTTGGTGAGGTGGGGTTGGGAAGCCACAATAATGGTAGATGGGAATTTCCGTCCCTTTCCATAATGGAATTCTTTCTCGTAAATTAGATGTATTCCGTCTTTTTCTGTCTTCCTGCCAACTTGCTTTGGACTTTAATTTCTAATTTGGACAAACTTACTACAGTATGAAAGTTGATTGAGAGTACAGTGAGTAAGGGAATAAAATTCCCCATATCCGCTCAATTTCTCTTGACTTACATAAGACCCTGTACGGAGCAGGAGGGATGGAGCAAGAGTTCTACTTTTTGCCCATTTTTTCCCCCTTCTTTTTCTTCTTCTTTTTCTTATTCTTCTTCGTTTCCTCCTGGGAATTACTAACTCCCTCGCGTCAGTAAAGCTTAGAGAGAGTCAAAAGAAACAACAAATTGTGTTTATTTCCCAGATTACCTTCCACCACGCCTCCTTTTCAAATGCAAGCCACCTTCCATGTGGCTATGGACCTAAAATGTATGAGCTCAAAAATGTACTACCTTACAAAAGAAGTGAGCCCCTGCACGTATTTCCTCCTTTTTTTCGAGTATGTATGTAGTTAGTACTTCCTTTGACGGAGCCCCAATTCTCAGTCACCCAAGACGTAGCTCGTAGTACCTTCTCACTTACAAGTGGATTCGAAATTGGAAAAGAATCTACAATTTACTTCAATTATCTCTCCCATATCTAATAGCAGGCCCCATTCCACCCATTTTTTAAAGTTAACAAGGGGAAGTTAGGGATGGAGAGAGAGATAGGAAATTCTGAGTGATGCAACAACCACTAACACTAAAAGCATGGGAAAGTCGGTTAAAAATAGATTTTTACTCGCAGGGAATGGAAATAGAACATTTGAAGGTAAATGGAAGAGGGAAAGTCTCAATGCAAGGTTTGTCTCCTTCCATGAAAGACCATAGCTATAGGTAGGGAGAGTAGCTAAGGTGTGAGGTAGAAAATTACGGATTACAAAGAAAATTGAATGAGCTACCGGCTTCTTTTTTGATAGAGTTCATCTCATATCCCGTTTTCATCAATCATCATGGATTATACACAAAAAAACACATAGAATAGCTATTCTAATTCGAGTAAATGTATTTTCTCCTATTTTCTCCACACGACCTCTTTCCATTTCTTATTTTTATGCACTTTCCTTTCAAAGCTTAACCTGAATATATCAAATGTACATACAATAGTACCATCATGGGTAATGGCCTCCATGGGTTAACGTTGAACTTTTCACTTGGATGCTATGAGGGAAGCTTACCTAACCTACCTATGTATAAGGAACATACCTTACGTAGCTACATAGCTAATATTTAGTCTTAAAAGTTGAACATTGAAGGGCAATATAGAGATTGAATATAAACTGCCACCCGCCATCCTGGCCCGCTTCTGCTATCCGTAGGTTCTTGTAACTCCTTTCATTTCCATTCCCATTTTCGAGCTCTACTTTGACTCTCTCTCTCTCTCTCTCTGTGTCTTTACATTACAATATTCCGTTTTACAATGGGAAAAAGTTGGTTTTTTAGGGGGATCGAAGAAGGAAAGGTAGGGAGTGCAGGAGTCAAGGGAAGGCTTTGAGCGCAGCTGGAAATCATTTAGTCCTTCAAAAGTTGACTGATAGAACCTCTTTCATCAAATGAAATGCAGAAAAAAGTAAAAGACTCCTTGCTCTTACTGTTACTCCCTCCCAGCCATGTCAGATGATTTATGGGCTACATTTAGAATAATGGGAGAGTAAAAATAAAGCGAGCTTTTTTCTTTAATGTTGTGGATTTACAGGGGAAGGGGGAAGTAATTAGATATGTGCCTGCGAGTCTGACTGACTACCTGTAGTACTTGCGTGATGCAATTTCAAAAGTTTCTTTGATCTAATGCGCACATTGATGGGCTCATACATACATATATCCTGTGGACAGTAGAAAAGAAAGGAATTTACATCTCACAATTCAAGTGTCACATAAGATTAAAATGTCTCTAACTTCGGTCTGTATGTAGGTGCAGGTGCAGGGCCCCTGGAGAATTAATTAACCTAGCGGTCAGGTTCACACTACTATACTGGGAAGGTTCTTTTTACACTTGCATCGCATTCCATTCCATTCCATCGCATGTCAGCAACAGTTTCGTGACGGGACAAAATACGACACATGTACATACATGTGAGCTCACCGCACAATCCTCCGTCCTCAGAGAATTAATTAAATTACCTGTAGACCTTCCGCACACACTGTCAATACTCACTTAGAATAACAAAAAAAAAGTGTCGACAAGCGTGTCCGACACTTCCATGCAACCATCATTCCAGACACGCACAGGAAAAGCTTATTGCTATTTGTTTGTTTATCTATTGTGCTGTGATCCCGCCTTTTTGTAAAACCAGTTCCGTGCTTCCTCCCCAATATTGTATTTTGTACATGCTGGAGGGATATAGCATTGGAATTAGGCTTAGGGACCATTTATTTCCATTTTGATTAAGCTATTTCTAATGACATGTTTACAATGCTATATTATATGTATCTGTGTGGAGCTGGAAACTCCCAGTAGTCCTGTGTATGTATTTAACTGTTAACACGATCAACCCAACGTGGAGAATTGTGTACAGTTGAAGCCAATTAATTCGGTCAAATTTTAACTAATTTGAGGAAATGTAAATGTTACAGTCTTTCACAGCTTAACCTCGACAGCGTCACCCACTCCTGATGACGATGTCTTCAAGCATTTAGCGACTATTTACTCGACGAATAATAAGAGGATGTACCAAGGGAGACCGTGCAAGGGACAAAGTGGATTCAAGAACGGCATCACAAACGGTGCCAAGTGGTACCCACTCATAGGTAACCGAAACAATGCTGTATTTGGAATCTTGAGTTCTTGACAAACACAGAGCTCGAACCTTTATATTATGAGACTATACTTACATAAACATTTAAACTGTATTTATTGATCCACTATTCTGTACCTTCAGGAGGAATGCAAGACTTTAATTACGTATCCCACGGATGTATGGAAATCACTCTTGAAATTTCCTGCTGCAAATACCCACCTGCGTCGGACCTTCCTAGATACTGGCAAGAAAACAAAGAGGTAAAGCTCCATCGTAAAACAAGGATACACTGACAGTTTATCTGTAGTACATCCAAAGAGCCAGTTGCCAATTGACTTATTGATTATTATTTCCGTATTATTATTTTACTAACAAGGCAAAAGGTTAAAAGGGCAAAGATTAAAGTAGCTAGTACCTAGTACACATACATACGATAATTAATATAGCTACTTTTGCTTGCTTTTCCAGTCACTCATGAAATTTTTGGGAGAAGTTCACCGTGGGGTTCGTGGGTATGTTTTGGACCCCAAAGGCGAGCCAGTAGAAGGAGCTTTCATGAAAGTCAAAGAAAGGGATGTGGGCTTCCGTACAACAAGACACGGGGAATTTTGGAGAATTCTTTTACCCGGAAGATATCTTATGGAGGTAAGGGAGTTTCCTACCAAGCAATGATTAATGACTTTTATCATTGAATTATCTTTGGTCGAGCTAGCAACTTGTTGAAATTAATCAAGGAACTCTCCGTTCAGTACTTACAGTATTTAAGAATAAGCTCGGGCTATTCTCCTTCATTTTATTCTTCAACTTACATAATAAACTATTCAAATTGAGTTTCTAAGCTTCACTGTTAAGCAGGGACGCAAATACAGACACTTTTAAGAATGGCATTTAATACTGAAACTACCAACGCAGTCTACTGACTAGTGAGAGTATCCCCACCGAAAGGCCGCGAGCAACTAATTACCTGAACACACATTTTGTAGCTCAAACTTTCTACATTTTAATTTTATAATGAATCACACTGACGAATGTACAGTAGGCACATGACACCTACACAGATGAGCACGTATATATTTTTAGGACGAAGTAAGTGGTATGGGATCCGGAGATGAACAGTCTCTCTATTTATTTATACAGGTTCGAGCTGACAGCTATGAACCAGAAGAAGTTGAATTCTTTGTGACAGAAGATCGTCCCACGCAGCTGAATATCACTCTAGGCAGACTTTCCGTAAGTTTTCATACTTCTTATCTGTTTTTCGCATGAAAATTCATAACTTCCCCTCGTCGTAAATTGTCATGGTGTAGATGTAAATCATCAGATTCTTTGCGGATGCCGTGAAGGGCTGAGCATGCGAGTCTATACGACATGAATATTTTTTTCCAATGCTTTACAAATCGAATGAGTATACGCACATAGCTCTAGCACTTCCTTCGTAGAATAAGAGTTCATAATTAAAATTCTTTTGCTTTATATCTGTCTTTTAATCTATCTATATTTTCTTGGGCTATTAAGCTAATTACTGAGAGTACCTTATTTTTTGCATGCCGTAACTACAGTCGCAATATTGCACTTTTATTATTTGACCAACCTGTAAACACTTGGCTGTTCATAGTTAATCTGTAAAACAAATTAGCTCGTTATTATCCTTTTTTATGTGAGCTCTAAGAATAGAAGTTTCAAAGTTGATTCGTAAATTGCTTAAAATTGTATTGCGTAAAGAGTATTGCGTGCTCCCGGGAGTTGGTAACTTCCACGTAGAAGTGATACCCGACAGCTTGAAGGTGATTGGGCGCTCCCGTCTGACACGAAGATTGTGTCCCGTGTAATAAGCTAAACGAGTGGCAGCTGACGGGTCATTAATAATAAAGCTGGTCAATTAGACTTGACTGGCTCACAAGTTGAGTCAAGCTGATGATTTATAGAAGATATTATGAACATTTTTAGTCAGGTGGGGTGGGGGTCAGTCACTTGGAAATGGAAACGAAATGGGTTTGCGGCTGCCTCCAATGCAATTAGTACATAATGCTACAACTTTAATTACGATGCATGGCTAGCTTGCTTCTACTTGAACTAATATACTTTACATCTTTTTGCACTAGCACGTCGCTATGGATCTCAACTCTTGCTGTACCTTTTGCCTCTCATAGATTTAATTGACGGTGCTGGGCTTTACTCTGACTTTTGTAGGTGTCGGGGAAGTACTTGCTGTCAGAGGCCTTAGGGAACAAAACAGAAGTTTCATTCCAACAACCATCAAGGGGTCAAACTAGCACTGTGTTCCCAATACTCTTAGTACTAAATCTTGTATTCTCTCTCACCTTCGGTTCTTTGCTCCTTCTTGACCTTGACTTTGACTCTGAGGGGGCTGTGAGTGACTCTGTGGGAAGCTCCTCCCCCCATTTCCTCGTCAACTCTGTCGAACGTGACGCTGTCAGACGGACGAATAGCATTTTCTATCAAATTTTTACGAGGCCAACACATTTACTCAATTACTTGTCGAGTCCTTTATCCTAGAACTAAGTACGACACACACCTATTTGTAAGCAAATAATAATTAGTCATTTACACGTATGTACTTACTCTTTCTTCCTTCAACGAATAGTCATTGTGACACAACGCAGACTTGACTACAGCACAGAAAACCTTTTATGAGAAATCAAGTGTCAATTTACCAATTTACATAAGAGTTCTTAAAAGCTAGTCATGATACAAAAATTACCTAGAGATATATTATATAACTACCTACCTTTAATTATTACATTATATAGCTACTACCACTGGTCAGTCGAATAAGTCTGTGACAGAATAGTGTACTAGGTACACCTTTCAATCGTTTGTACTAGAAAAAAAGTATATTCTTAGGGTAAGACGCAAGATGTGGCGGACTTACGTAGAGTCCATCTGTATAGAGTACTTAGACTAGATTCAATTCGATGTCCACATTAAAATTTATTATTATTATTATTATTATTAATGGTCGTTTTTAAAAAAAAATAACAGTTTACTTCCACTCGTGCGTATCTTCATTTTGGACCTGACTGATTTAAGTTTGATTAGTAGTTGTAGACATACAGATACTTAAGTATGAATAGAATGGTGCTAGAAAAGAATGACGTGTACGGATTTGAAATCAAAATACCTAAGTAGCTGTCTACACTTTCCTCAATGCTAATACTAAGCTTTCTATTCTGTCTTCATCTGTGAAACTCTGTCGCCTGTAAGGAACACACTCTCTTGTATCTCTCACTACAACTGACTAGTGAGAGGAATATTCTTTTTTTATATAGCTTCACTACACATATATAATAAATATACAATGTACAAATGCAATTAGTATTATACTACTACTACTACTACAATAACAACGAAGTCTAACTTGTGAATTTCCATACTGAAACTAAACTAAATCGTAGAGATAGTTGCCCTTATTTGATTTGTTTTGCTTATGTTGACACCCAAAAAATATTCCGTAGCATTACTTGTCTGAATTTCTTGATTACAGGATCGAATTCCTCATGTCTTCAAAGACTCATCTATAATAAGCTTTCCTAGCATCTAACTCACTTGTCTGGGACGTACATTTCTTGATTTTCCTAAAAAATAATACACAAAAAATTTAAATAAAACTACACATTAAATCTCCAACTCGTATTTAAATATCAACTCGTAGAGAGAGAGAGAGAGAGAAAAAGTAGTTGGTGCTACTCAACTTTTGTAATTTATACTCTGTTGTGTCAATTATTCCTGTCCCTGTCTCTCACTCTCTCTCTCTCTCTCTCTCTAAGAGCGTCTCTCCGAATATGATATTTTATTCTAATTATTCTATTCGATGAGTTATTCATGTACTCTCAGCCCTTAAGCAAAATCTGTACTTTACATTTCCCCCCCCCTATTGTTTGACTATATACTTCCTCGTAAAAAACTTTATTCACTCAAAGCTATTCAACTATTTTTAGAACTAAGACTATAGTTAGTAACAACTTAACTCTTTTTTCTCCTACTCAACTACTCAAGTGTGTGTATACCTACAACCTAACATGTATTACGAATGATTGTCAATTGTACATAGAGTGATAATAATTACATACAAATATATACCTAGTAATCAAGGGAAGCGTGCACTAACACCAAAAATATTAATAGTACTGACATCGTTTACAATAAAAAAGAAGAAAAAAAAAACTTGACAATTAATATTTTGAATTGTTAATTTTGACAAACACAAGGAATGAGTTACAAGTTACAATTTATAATTATTGCCTTGTGCTATTAGTGATGTACAGAATATATATATTTAATTATATTATGACTTTTATGACGGAATGATTACACTGACAAAAATTACCTGTGAGTCATAACTTTTCGTACAGAGACGGCAGCAGAGCGTGTTCCCACAGAATCACGACAATCAACCCGCATCGTCTAATCCATTGGGTGGATTATTCAGTTTCAACAAATTGGTTTCATCCGTATTCGGCTAAAATAATACGACGATCGCAAAGCGCAATAAAATGTTGAATGTATAAAAAGAAAAAGAAACTTAAAATAATATTTTTATTCTGTTGTGTGTGTTACCGCTCCGCGTCCTCTAAATTATTGTCTATTATTTAAAAAATTTATTTTCGATATTATGTCAAACACTTTAATTAATTTAATTTGTCTAAATGTAATGATAACAGTATTAAATAAAGACAAAAAAAATACAATACAAAACAAAAAATGACTGCCCTAAACGATGAGTTTTGAAACCGTGCGCCATTATTGTCATTCTTTACTGGTTAATGATTACCATGCATGCCTCGACAGATCGAGAAATAAATAAAAGTATGGGGAATAGTGAGTCATCATGAATGAACTTTATTATATTCCGAAGTATTTTTATATATTCATATAATATTATTAATGTTATTATTTATTATATTATATTCTTATTATTATTATTATTATTTGCAAACAGGGTAGCGAGGACCCGAAAGGAAAGAAAAAACAAACAATCATTCATATTTTTTTTTCTCTCACAAATCTCCTCCAGTCTGCAATCTACAGTAGCAATTGATTTTTTTTAAATTAAAATGAAAGCGAAAGAGAGAGAGACTGACGGTCTCATGTCGAAGTATACTAAATAGTTTCAATTTATAACATTTTTTTTATCTGATACACAATGCAATCATGATGCATGCATACAATTTTTTTTCTTCCTTCTTCATATATTTCCATTGATTTCTACTAGTAAAGTTGTTTCTGAGATGACACTATTTTTTTTTTACTCATACATTTTTTGATATTTTCTTTTCTTCTTCTATTTTTTTTTAATTTACAGCAGTGTTATTTTTTTTTTGACTTTTTTTAAAATTTTTAACATGATTTCAAACCACCATGTACGCAAAGTATGTTATATATATATATTTTTTTTTATTATAGTACCTAAGTCATGTATGTATAATGCTAATGAATACATTCGATTTTCCTTGTATGACGTTCAGATGTTCTGTTCTTTCAAGTATTTCTTGTTTTTTTTTTAGAAGTTTTTACGGAAGAAACCTACAGTACGGTACAGCATATTGTTATTTTTTTTGTTTGTTTGCAAATTAAGGGTCACATACAAATTCAGCGAGCAGACAAAGAGATTCCCATCAAGAGCATTTTAAGGTAGTAGATTGTAAAGTTATGTATATATGTATAGTAGTAGTATGTTGAATAGTAATACTTACGCTTACATATTTTGTATTCATAGAATCATGGTATGTCATTTATATATTAGTTTATATATATATATATCTATGTATATATATATAATATGTATATGATTATATACTCAAGAATTATTTGCAAGTTGTACACACCGAGACATTGAGAATGTCAAAAAATTATTGTAGTTTAGATACATTCAGGAGAGGCGGTGCGGGAGAAATGTCAACGCTTTCGGGTTGCCACACTCTTTCCGCTCCATATTTATGTCCAGGACTAGAACAAGTGTAGGTTAGTAGGTATAGTATGTTAGTTAGTTAGTTAGTAGTTTAGTTAGTAGTTAGTGGAGCCGTGGCGTTTTTTTTTTGTCGTGATGATTTTTTATGATATTGTTTTGTATGTTTGTAGTACAATAACACAGAGTTCAAAGTTCATTTTTCCTATGAAATTTGAATCACCACTGAATTTCGACTGAATAGACTATGTAGATATTATTTTTGTTTTATTTTTGGTTGTTCAGCAATAATGATTATTATTTCTTTTGTTTTTCTTTCTTAAAACTATTTCAGTGGTTAGTAGTTAGTAGTAAGTATTGCATTTTTTGTCTTGTCTAGAAATCAGCAGCGTTCCCCTCCCCCCACTCTCTGCGCTTAACTTATTTATAATTTAATTTTACATCATCATCATCATCAGCAATGCCAAACTACGCCCACGCACACTCTCATGAATGAATCATAAATTATATCTCATGATTACTTCCCCAATTTCCTTTTTTTTCTTCCTCCTGTTCGTCTTCTTGTCGTTTTGTTTTTTGACTAAATTTAGAGTACATCGGTAAATTTTTGTATTTTTTTTTCGTTTTTACTTTTTTACTAAGAGGCAAATATAGGCATTTTCATTATGTTCCTTTTAAGCAATCCTAATATTACAATTTTATCTTTTTCGAAGTCGATTGTTCTCAAGAGCTTTTGAAACAGAGGTATAGTTTCAATCATCTTGTCCAATAATTAATACATAATAATCATCGTAATCATTAATTTATAAGTAATAGATCAATTCCCAAGATAGTAAACAATTGTAATTCACGGTGGTAGTTATTATTTATTTAATTTATATTTTAAAAGTTTTGTTTTTTTAACTTGTAAAGCTGCTCTACCTATGTATGTATATATTTACACTGAAGTGAGCGGAACCGGGGTTTAGTATATGTATGTATGTAGTATATGTATGTACAGTACAATTACAATAAATTTGATTATTCTGGATTCATATGAGTGTGCAGAATTGCAAGGTACATCTGAATCTGCTATCTATATATCCACACATACACGTATCTATAATCATATATCACACTATGTGTATATATATAATAGGACACTAGGAGTCTGCACTTGATTTTATAATTTACAAATTAAATATTTCTACATATTATATAATATGTCTAGATTTCTATATTGTAAGGGTTGCAAAAATCGTCAAAAAGATTTATCACTATGTATGTATTAATTTGCATTTGCTTATTATTTTTTTTTTTGAGTTTTTCTTCTTTCGTTTTAGTAGTTTGTAGGTTTTCATTTGGGGGCTTATACATTGTTTTATATATCTCACATGTCAACGGAATGGCAGCAATGAAAGATTTTGTATGTATGCACATATGGATGATGCACAGATACAAGTTTAGAAGTAAGTAACGGTTCGTACTTACGCTCAATTCAGTAACTATGTAATGAGTATGAGTAGTGTGTGTGTGTATGTGTGTGTGTGAATGTGTGTTGTTTCTTCAGAAATGAAAGCTGTACTGTAACCTGTAATTGTAGTAGTGTAATGTATACATTTATGTATAATATGTTCGTCGTGGTTCTGTTTTGCTAAATATGAATGATTTGTATGTCCTAATGAATGTATATGTTTATTTTTGTGTTTTCTAGGCATATTATTTCTTTTTTTTCTCCTTCCCTTCACAACAGCTATTATTTTTTCTCTCATCTTGTTCATGTGTACTTAAGGTCGATCATGTTTCCCTTTCATGTATTTTTGTATGTAAGTGTAAATCTGTAGATAAAGACTATTGTATCGTTACTAGTATTCAGTGGCATGTACACACTAATCATTATTGCTTCACGATTTCCCTCAGCCGACTCACTTCACCTCTCCCACAAACAACTCTATCTCACACTTTCTCTCTTTCCCTTTCTATATTTTTTTTTGGTTTCTTTTTGTTTTTGCCATTTTCTACTGCCAGCTACGAATTTGTAAATATTTCAACAGCCCAAAAAAGCGTGCATAGAAGACAGAAGCACAGATCATTTTATAGTAAATGACTTTATTTTTCCTTTCTCTCCTGCCTGTCTTTCCCTTCCCTCTGTATCTCTTGACCTCACTTATGTTTTTTTCGTGTTTCGGCTCAGACATTCTCCTCAAAAAACAATTTTGTATCGCAGTAGTACCTAATAGTATAGTCTAGTACAGTTAAAGGTTTATAGGTAGGTATATGTATGTAGTATATAGGTATATTTTTTTTTGTATCTGATTATAGTTCCTATTTCCTTGTTCTAAATATGTAGTAGTGTATAATGGTAAGGTTATGTATTCTTTTGAAATTTTTATGCCAACTGACGATGACGATGGACGCACACAATTCTGTGAGTAATACCTGCCCCTTCCCCTCCACAGTATTACACGACAATCGACTAATTTTTGTCTTCTTCTTTGTTAGTTAGTATCCGGTGTAAGTACCTAAATAATTTTGTCTGCTGAATTGTCTATGCGTGTAATATACATACGTGTCTGTATGTACAGCTAAAAGATAACAATTTTACTTCCGTAATGGATTTTACTTCGTCGTTTTTTTTAATATCTCTTTTATACTTCCAAAATGGAACCTCACTAAAAATTCCTTTTATATTTTGTCAAGAGGGAACTTGGGGGAAAAAATAAAAAGAATCTTTGGTGTGGCTACTTTGGTGGAGACCCTCGGCAGTTGTTGTTAGATTCACAATAGTTCACAGTAGATACAGATATGCTATATAGTACTATAACCTTATTCGCTTCCACTATACTTTCCATTCAAATTACTACTTAATACAGCAGCTTCTTTTTTTTTCTCTCTCGTCTTAAATAGAAGGTAGAGTCAATCGTTCAACATTTTCCCGAGGTGATTTATAACATGTATTTCTAGTCGTACTCCGTCAGTATCACATTCAAAGTCAGCATTCTACAAAACACCTAAATTCCCTAAGAGATGGTGGATGAAGTAGTCCATTCAAAATAAACATTATTACATAAATCGATCACTTTCATGTCTAATACATATGTACCCGTAAAAGGGCGTACCTCTCGGCTATACACATTGACAAGGTACCAACTACACGACCTTTCTATCCACGTACTATGTAGTTCCTTATTTCTGGTAATAACTGACCGGCTCTGTCCTGTGTCATCTAGTCATGATTATTATTTACGCAAAAGTTCCGCAATAGAGACGAGCCGTGAAACTTGTAAACTTTACACATCAACGCTCAAAATGAGCTCCCAATGGCTCATATATATATGGCTAATTTAGAAAGCACGGTAAAATCTGCCCCCCGTTCCCACTGCTAACGTCAAGAAAATCGTCCTCAGGAGCGTCAGTACAAGGTGTAAGGAGAACAATCTTAAATACCGGGGAAGTGAGTTCATAGTACCGTCAACAGATTTGCTTAGTCCATCCTTTCTCAATCCGTTTACACTGGCAATTGACGAAAGGGTTCGTAGAGATAACAGAATTCCATGGGATTTTCCATGGTACGTTCAATTGGCAAATGACTGAGACGCTATGGTCATCTTCCCACACGTATTTAGTAGTAGAAGTAGAGCAATGCCCACACCAATGGAAAAAGTTGACCAAGTACTGACACACCGTTAGATAGTTTCTTGATATTAGCCGCGGAAACCGAGGGGAAGTCTGTCGTGCTCTTTAAATGAGTTGAGTGGAACCAGCTTTAGACTCAATTTTTGACCACAAGTACATCAATTATGGTAAAAAACAGAAAGGAATCCACGGATGATGAACAGCTATATATATTTGGCTCATCGAAAGCATGCACGCATATTATTGACCCACACACATACATAAGTTCGAATACGCCCAAGATTGACTTCGAATAGGATTCATGTACATAAGTAGTATAGTAATTGTGTGTGTATCGGCTAAGGAGATACATAATTATGTATAGAAACGAATGGAAACCCCTTATAGGGGGGTTGCACATTAACATGAACATGATTAAAACTAGCCACTACACATAAAGGCGATACTCTCATATTCATCATGCTGGCATGATGAAACACTTTTTTTCTTTTTAAATGTTTAATTTTTTCTTACGCGTCAAGCACAGCATTTAACTCGGATTGAAAGTGTGAACTAAATCCCTACAAGAAATCCAAAGATTGGAATTCACCACTGAAGCTATACAAAGTATAAAGCTGCTCGAGTTAGTAATAGTAATATTATTGCAAATATCTTGCTACTCATTCCCAAGCAACCATTTAAATGTATCATTTAAATGTAATGACTCCTATTCTATGACCAGAACTTCTAGGAACTATGCAAGTAAAGATTATCATCGTATCATGTATTAAATCACACCAAAAATGAATAGAGATTATCCTGAACTAAAAGTATAGGAGTACAACCCACGCTTCCTTCTACATGTCTCATTTGTTTCTTCTTCTATTTTTCTTTTATGGTATATATAGATATATGGTGTAATTATTTGTATGTTTAAAGCAGATTATTGTATCAATATTAACACTTTGCAGGATATCTTGGCAAACGAAATGGAGGAAAAGAAAATAAGTTATGGGGAGTTACAAAAGGGTGAGGGAACTAATGACGAGAAGAGCTCAATCAAATCATATCCTCTACAAGGGCATTCTTGATTAGTAATCTGTTGGTAGCACTTGACAGTGCTACCAAATGCAATCAGAGAAATAAGGACACACTGACTATATAGTACGAACAATGCAAAAGAAAAAATCACTCTTTTGCAATTCCTTCTTGCTTACAGACGTGAGATCATCGGAAGAAATATATGAGGATTGACAGAACGTCGTTGTACTTTGACTGTAGTGCAGTAAGAAAGTGTGCTGAAAGGATAGCACAATGAAAGATAAATATAGACAAGACAGACAATTTACCACAACATAAGATACGATCGTTGAGGAAATGTCTACAAATGAAATAATGCCCGGGATACAAAAAAAAACAATTTTTCTTATAGGGAAGAGAGCTGGCAAGATGCTGCTATTGTTTGTAGATTGTCAAAAGGCAATGACGATATTGCAGTTTCCCTTTGTTCATCCTCCACACACGCTAAAAGCACCTTGATGATTGAAATACATGGATCGCAATTTTGCTGGAAGGCTTTTCTGCCAATCCATGTATGTACCTACATATATCCACGTATAAGGTGCCAAATGGGTGCAGTTGCTTGGCCGGTTGTCTGCTAGGGTTGTGCTGTTTGTTTTCTCATTGTTTCCCCCTTGTCTCCCAAGATCTTGCCCTGTGTCTGCTGTTTGTGTGCCCAACAAACAACACCGGTGCTTCCTGGTTCCTCCAAATCCCACCCCAAATTTAAGAGCCTTCCATACATTACATCACTCCGTAACTCGCACAGTAAGGAGCTATTGACCTCAGGGGCCATTCATATATTACCTCAAAAACCATCAGGAACATGCATATATTACCTCAAAATCTTTCTGGGGCCAGGAATATATTACGTCACACGCCATAAGTCATACTACTTTGACCTACTATTGACCTCAGCGGCCATGCGGGCTATTAATTTATGATTATAGGTCACTTGCCCGGTTTTTGGGCATTTTCCCCGCTAGTGGCATTTTGCCCAAGGTTCCTTTTTATTATCTAATATAGTCCAATATATAATATTGTATAATTATAAGTAATACTGTACAATATTATATAATATTTTATTGTATGTTATTATATAGTATAATATCATATGATATTGTTTATTATTATATAATAGTATACAATATTATTAAATAATATTATATAGTATTATATAATGAATGGCCCCTGAGGTCAATAGTGCATTACTGTGCGAGTTACGGAGTGTGATGTAATATATGGAAGGCTCTTTTTGGGGCGGGATTTGGAGGAAGCACTTGTGTTATTTGTGGGACACACAAACAGCAGACACAGGGCAAGATCGTGGGAGACAAGGGAGGAACAATGAGGAAGCAAACAGCACAACTCTAGCAGACACCGGCCGAGCAACTGCACCCATTTGGCACATCATATCTACGTGCATAATCGTTGACTTGGTTCACGTTTGATTCGTGTCTGCTGCTTCTGGTGGCGAGAACTACTCAAAATGCAATGTGTGAACTCGAGAACTTTTACCCAGCCCACCCATCTAATAGACGTGCTGAGGAAGAGAGAGAGAGCTGCAGTTGGCAACCTGGCAGTCACACCGCACAAAACGTTCTTTACATTATTGCACAATTTTTTTTTAAGAATATCTTTTTCCTTACTCTAAATTCTCGGCTTGCTCACTTGACTGTCCATAGATTCAATCATTCAATTCGTCCATGTTTAAAAATACTGTTTGTGTGTGTCTGTATTTTTGTGCTACTGCTCAAAGATTTTCTCTACAATCTACACAAACCTATGTAATCAATATTTGTATCATGTATTTCTTTTTGTAGCCTAAGTAGTAACTCTATAGTCATAATATGAAGTAATTAATTGTTTCCGTAAATGTACATTTTATGAATATCATAATAATCCGATAACATCGTAAGAATCACAACAATAGGGAATGCGATGATAAATCCTACTCAACTGTACAAATAAAAAATCAATCTAAAAATTTTCGTTAATATATATATATATATCTCAGTCAAATCAAACCAGACCGGAAAGTATCGACCTGGTCCGTCTGACTCACACAAATATATCTCCAAACTACATACTTTGTGGAATGCAGAGGGTAGAAATGTCATTTAAACAGTGATTAATATAGTGTTTAAAGTAGGAAAATAAAGTAAAAGGTGGGAAATATGCGAATTCGCAGTCATTTTGGGTAGGGCGCAGACACAATTCGTGTTACAACGGGAATAGGAATTAAGGGGATTTGTAAAAGCCACTTTAAAATCTATAAGCTTTGTAAATACATAAGGAAGTACATACCAGCATTCTTGTAATCCTGACATTCATATTTGGAGTCGAGCTCCCTCGCATTTCTCGTACGTCGTACACGATAAAAGTCAAGTCGAAGTCGGACGTGACCGATCCTTCCCTGCTTGGTACAATTCCACTCTTACATCATCATAATAATATACACGGGTCTAATAATTGTAAGAATAAATATATTTAACAATCTATCGTTAATATCTTTAGCTTTGGAATACTTCGGCAGGATTGAAGATTCCTGCCTTATCTAAGAATGACTGCTACTGAAACATCAACAATAATTGTCTGGAATAAACGTATGGATTTTGTTTTGTTTATACTCTGGATTATTTTTCTGGAAGTTTTGTGTAACTTCATCATAAAAATTAGGATTCTGGAAATCAACTCAACATTTTCCATTCCTATATTATAGAAGTGAACATATCCCCCCCACCCCCCTCATTCGAGAGACAAGGATGCTTTATCAAGTATCTTGCTTTATACACTACACTGCACTGCTCCATAATTTTCACTTAAAGCTTCATGCAATAATTATAATTATTTCTATATGTATATATAGTATATAGTTACTAACTATAAGACAGTAGCGCTCTGCAAAAGTAATATATATTATAATAATAATAGTAATAATAACAGTAGTAGTATTTATACCTGATTTGAAGATACACAAATACGTCACAAGCCTTAGTCTTGACTAGACAAATCATACATACTTGCGGATGTAAATGTAATTCTTGGACTGAAACCACTACAGTTCAAGAGTATGTACTACGGAAATTATGGCTAAGTAGTACTGGATGTACGGTAATCCTTCAAATCATACATTTAGTTATAGTAGTAGTAATAACAATAATAATAATAATATACACGCACAAGCCCGTTCATCGGACCTTGTATATTGGATAAAAACAGTACGTAACCCAAAGTTGATCAAAAATTATATGTTTACACCGTCTAAAAAAAGATGACTGAATAGCTAAGTTATCCAACAGCATTCCTCGGTATGTAGACAATAGAGTCGACGCTTATTTCTTGCCGACTACTACTCTAGAAATACAGCACTTTTACACAGTAGCGATCAGTAGGTTTATGCTTCAAACGGGATAACTTTTTTTTGTTTGTACACATGCATATTTTATAATAATTATATCATAACGTACTTAGTTCAACAAGTTTTGTTAATTATACTTTTAATATACTGTTTCATAAGTTTTCATGTAGTGAAGGATTTCTAGAACCCGAAGTAGCCTGCCACGGTTGTCACCAAAATAACACCAATGACCAGCAAACAGACCATGATCATAATTTTCTTCTGCAAGTGTCAGCAAATATATTCAAAGAGCATAGTATTAGTCAACGTGAGACACCATTAGAATTAGGTACGTGCATATATGCAAAAACAAAATATGTAGTAAGAAGGAAAAAAACAATTTTCGATAAAAACTCTTACACCATTTCCCTTGCTTCAAAAATAAAAGGAAAAAGAAAATTGCACAAGCAACAACTTGGCTCAAATGGTGGTGAGGCACAGCAAAGTACATACTGTAGAGACAGAAATGGAAGATACTTGGCTCATTAACTCACCTGGATTTATGTATAGGCCAAATGCTAGAGCGTGCCTAAATCCTGCGACGGCTGCTTAAGGGCTACATAGCACTTTAAACCAGGTGAGTTAATGAGGGAAGTATCTTCCATTTCTGTCTCTACAGTACTTTGTAGCAATTTTAATCATGCACTGCATCTACTCACTATGTATATATACTACTAGTGTATAGGCACACAGAGCATTCGCTTGTAATCAGAGTCATATAAGAATAATACATAATAAAAAACGAATTTTACATGGCAGGGTTATCAATGTGTCCAATACGTTTAAAAGTGCCAATATTCATACACAAAGGTTTCAAAACGGAATACATATTACGAGTAGACATTATACTTATAGAGAACATTTTGCCCTTCTAAATTCGAAATCGCAGAAGATGATGCGGATTACATTTATTCCTTCTTGGAAACATGTAAAAATATAGAGTACAAAATATAATTCCGTCCGGTTATTCGTTTTACTAGACGTTCCACTACATACAGAACAATATATATACAGAAAAGATTTTGCAAAAAATTAACCTTAATTAGGCAAGCGAGTCGTGATCTCCTATGATCTTGTGTCCCACCATATGTTCCCCTTGGAAACGGACTACGGAAATACAATGGGGATCCACTAGCTAGCCACTAGTAGTGAAGGTACATTGACAGCACGAATCACGTGCTTCATGGACATTTTCGAGGTACGATTAACGGAAAAGTTTCCTATTCATAGTCATACCCTTTCTACCTGCGTACGGTATACTGCTATTACAGGAATAAAGCCTGTGACTGTGAGCAGAACTTTTGTAAACTGATTGGAATCTAAACAACCCATGTATATATAAATATTCTAGGCATTTTCTAAAGAAGCAGTTAGGGCAGACTTGGTTTGAAATAAAAGCGTGCTTAAAAAATCTAAATCTACATTGCCCAGTGCAAAGTCAAAATCTTAAAATGATGTAGATTGGTAGTCGGCCCTATCTATGAAGCCTTTTGGGAACACCTACTTTGTGAAAAATAAATCAGTATGTGAGCGTAACAGTGAAGTTCATCAGGGTTAGTAAGCACATTGGATTTAATGCAACGATTTTTTATGCAGTCTGTATGACATGAAGAAATACTTCATGAAAAATTTGACTAAGTAATTCAAGGTTCTACAGGTCCTAAGTAGTCTATTTGTACATAAATGTATGTCAGAAACCCTGTAAATGTAGCAATCGACAATGATTGTAGAGCATACTGACACTATAAAACCTTGATTTTATGAAAAAATTGATAGTATGTATAACTGTGGGGCTGCAACAGGAATTACAGGAATAGCCAAAAACCACTATAGAGAGGTGAATTAAATTCCTATGTAAGAAGCAGATTAGAGCATCTGACGGATTCTATTCCAGTTCATATAGGTAAGTATGGACAGCGGGAAGTGGAGACTAAAATCCAACTTTGCAGTAGTTCCCTAGTATCTCATAATTACAATGAACACGAACAGAGATTTATTCACAAATATATATTTTGCGGTTCCAGTTATGACAATAACGTATTAACATGTACTTATACAGAGGAGGCCTCACATAAAAACTGCCGTATACAAAAGAAAATCTCGAATATATAGTTAATGTTGTGACTCCCTACTGCTTAATGATATAAACCGTGTTGTTGACAGTGAAAGTTGGAGATAAACTATTGGGTGGAAAAATATGTTAGCATAGAATTTGTAGGGTAATTTGTTTTTATTGATTGGTACAGAATTGATTTGTGAGATAAAAAGCTTAGAACAATAATAAATTAAAATGTTAAGTAAACAAAACAGATCTCTGTGGAATGTCGCCCATTTTCTTTACCTACTGCGGCTACTAGTTAGCATTCAAGTCCAACTCCTGAGATTACATAGACGTCTCAACACGCATACTAGTTAAATTTTATTGACCTCACCATTTGTGGGCTAGTCTGTTGCCGATATTTTCGGACTTTCGGGAACTCTCATATTAGCGACCTAAACGTACACTGCACGAACTAGTTAGCACCACTAAGTTGTAAAAAATTAGGTCATATTTTTTAAGTATTACACAGCAAGTTGACAGGCTTCGTTCATATAGGCATTTTCGTTAAAAAAAACCGTATGTCACACGTTCAAAACAGTACGACGTACACGGTACTGATTGTGAGGATAGTCGAGTAAAACGCTGCTTCTCTTGACGAATATACGTGAGTACTTAAAGTACACTAATACTTCCCTATTTGAAATACTAATGCGATATATACTGATAAATTCGCTCATATGACTTGCTATCTCGAATCTGATTATCTTTTGCATTTACATATAATTTGTTTTAAAAAAATAAGAATCTTAACTAAAGAGTACGTTCCCGTGAGACGATGAGAGATACATTACTGCGAAAGTAAGGTGGTGAGAATCATTTTGAATTGAAAATAGAATGTATTTCTCAATTGAACTAATTCTCTAAAAAAACAAAACAAAAATACTTAAGAGGATTCACCGGTGATTGCTTCTAACTACTAAGTGAACCGCATACTACTGCTACGATCACAACTGTTAGTATCAAAAGGATGCAGATAATGATGAATACTTTTCTCTGTTAACAAACAAAACCATAAAAAATCAATCTTACAATATGCTCAATCACTTGAATGACTTTCCCTTTTTGACTGAAATCCGGCACCGGTAAAAATGCGTACACACCAACATTTATCTCATCCAACGGTAACAAAATACTCCAGCGACAGATAGAATTAGAGTATGAGAACCGAATCACACACGTAAGCTGATATGCGAAACACGTGGTACTGACATGGTAACAGATTATATAGCCGCAAAAAAAATACGAGAGTAACGAGAGAGCACGATGATAGGCGGTTGCCACATTAAAAAATACACATGAAGTATTCTGAAAATGAGATCCACTTCAAACTCGATATAGATATAATGGTTTATTTGGATAAGCTTTCCATAATTAAGAACGTAAAATTCATGTACATGCCAATTCTAACGCATCATACATGCATCATTAATGCATTTGCTGGAAGCATCGCATATTGAACGTACATTGCACGACGGATGGTGCGGCATTTAAATGCGAAAGTGGAGTAGTAGCAGTG
>JAQFZC010001507.1:0-29533 GCA_034695205.1 Dicyrtoma fusca | reverse complement strand
TCCCCACTAGGGAGTCTTCGTTCGAGAAGAAGTAGACGGAGGGACGCCATATCCCGGGATCGGGAGTGTTAAATCGGATAGGAAGGGAGGTCTCGGGAGAGAGTGAGGACCTTAAACGATTTTGGCGTTATTCTGTATTGCAGTATCCCACTATCATGCGATATGATCAAAACTATCTATCGAAGTACAGATAGAAATGCGGTTGGCACTTACGAAAGGATAATTTTCAGTCATCGCCTTAATTCTTGATCCTTCAATAACAATGAATGCCTGACAGATAACTCCCGGGCGTTTTGACTCCCAATGCACAAGTAGAGCAGTTAACTGAATATATACAGTCCGAATTATATTTCAGCTCACCATTTCACGGTTACAGATACAAAACAAAACTTAAAAAAACATTTTGTAAGCCTCTAATCCTCCAAGACTAAACCATTCCCGTTTTAGTACCGAATTTACGTCAAGGCATTTTGCCCTGCATAGAATGGACATAATTATGTGTCGATGTGTCACATCTTCATCTTAAGTCTGTAAAACTATATTGATAAGATAAATAAGTACCAGGGCTAAGAGCACGAACATATCTCTGTGCAGACGGTTGAACAGTTGACTGCAAATATGTAGCTAGTTTCGTCGAAATATAAGTGTGCAACTTTTTTAACGAATTACAACAAAGTCCCATTGAGTCCTAATAGTACTAGGAATTTGTCTCCTGGACTCCTTTGCAGCCTAAAACTTTATTTCGCTGTAGCATGGAGCATCATCATTGCAACGTAATCAAATCACCTACTACCGCACCTACAGTGCTTGATTCGCTTTTCTATATTATCGAAAGCAACAAATTATTCTAATTCAAAACAAGGGCTGCGCCCTTGTTTTTTATGTTCTAACTGGCCTCTAACAGACCGTAGGCCTACGGGTAACTTTGTTAAATATTCGCGTAAAGTACCCACCAAGTACTGCGGTATTATTTTTAAAGTTCTTACATAATTATTTACAAAAGACAGAAATAGGTACGTATATAAAAGGTAACGCGGACGACCTCCCATAAGAAATACCTGTGCGTACATACTAAAACCACTAAATCGCAATTTTGAGCCCGAAGATGCCCACATACTCGCGTCCACCTTTTGGTTTTCGTGATCTACTCTTCAAGAGATTTCCATTGATGTATCATATGTGGCTGTAGCTTCTCCATTTTTAATTTTTTATGCAAATTATAGTAGAGAGTAGAAATCAAATGGTTAACACCCCGACCTATTCGTACGGGAATTTTAGATTTTACTATCCGGCATATGGATGAAATGGACAATGAAAGCGAATACTCGCATTAAAAGCTAGACAGTCACTCACTGAGCATGTCCCAAGTCTAATTTCCGCTTAAATGCAATGTGTCCATTGTCCATGCAATGATCCATTTGGACTTGGGTGGGACACATTGCAACTAAGAGCAGAGACTAAGAGGTGTTGGGACATATGGCATTTACGAGAGAGAGAGAGAGATGGTAAACGAATCAAAGGGACCTAAAAATAACTAGGCACACGATGTGATGATAAAAGGGCCACGGTTTCAATCGCCAAGACGGATAAATAAGGATCCCGCCGACAAAACGTCTATGTAAAATTATATCTTAATCATTGATTTTATTTGTATTATGAATCTTAAAAGATCTTTAGAAATCAAGGATTATTATTTTATACACTCACCCTTGTATTTAAAAAAAAAATATTTAAAACATCATATAACATCATTAAATCAATATGTAAATGGTAATTGAAGGGACTGATTAATTTGCATTGAGACCTGCAACAGGATTGCGCAAGCATACGAATTAAACGCGTATTAGAGAATCGTACTAACTATCCTAATATTATTTTATTATCAAAATACATTTACGTCCAAGTATTTAAGTTATTGCTGCATCTAATTAAGTCGTTATTAGTGTTTTTAATTAATTCGTTATTAGTATGTTCAATTAAGTAAGTCGTTATTAAAATTTTAAAATATTGTTTATTATTAGTCTGTTTTTGTACCAACAATTCATTTTAAGAGCAGGTTATAAGTAGAATTTAATGTGACCATATTTCAAAAGTGAAAACGGTACATTGTCATACTGTAGGGCATTTGGAAATCGGGGTGGGGGGAGGGTTGTAATTTTAGAGCTTGCCTTGGGATATTTATTGAAATTTTTATTATTAAGGGTTGTTAGTAGCTATAAAATATCTTTCGACTCCACCAGCAAACAGAGGGGAGGACTGGCCAGTCTGTAAATCTGGCATTGCCACAGGTCTCGTTTCCCTTATTTATTGCGAAAATAGATAATGCCCCAGAGGCCTATTAGCTCACTCTTTATTTTCAGGGACCACCCAGTCCTCCCCTGCCAACACATTAAAACTTAAATGATCAAATGCGAGCAGAATTTAAAAAAAAAACAAAAACTCAAATGTTACTTTTGCATACTATTGGCTTTATCTACATACAGCAAGTGTACTTTTAATGCGGTTTAATTAGCGTTTTAGTTCAGTTACCCCTTTCTGCAAACAACGAGAAACGTTGTGTGGTCATACAATCCGAATTAACCATACAGCAAGGTACAAGGAGACCTCCCCAGGAAAAATTAAAACTTGGACCTCGGCTCGGGCTGGAAGAGCTAGAAATGGCCAGACCTTGGATCTGCCGCTACGATTTTGTGGGGAATTCCTAAACCCGAGCAAAATTTGGTACCGTAGACGACCCCGAGATAAGGTCATTCCGCCCTAATGAAGCTTTTAAATAATTGAGTCAAATATATTTCAGAATTATTTTAATCCTATTTCCTAACTTCTATTTGCCTTAAAAATTCGGATTTCTGGGTGTTTAAACAGCATAACTTAATAGTATTCTGGTTTTACTCTGTGACGTACTTGGTTTATAATGAAATCGACTGTTAATATTAAGCTAAATCTGACTAAATCATACAATTTCTATTCCAACGGTCAGACAGGAGTACCCGAGTAGCTACTATCGCTACTATAGCGCAGTAGTAAGAAATGGGGGCATAAGAGTAACATGAGATCAGGACTTCGATTCATATCAAGCACACGGGCGAGGCTATTTTCCACTGCAGGTGTATCTTAAAATTAAAGTTTTTTAGAAAGTTATGCAGACTAATTGTAAGTGGTAAAAAAACTAGGAAATACAGTTTAGGTAGATTTCGTTGTAACATTTTGGAGAAATTAAAACATAATACGCAAAAACAGTACAGATAGTACTCATTTTCTTCAAACCAGTACATTTGCATGTACATACTGGTCAACTTTTAATTTTGCCCAGTACAGGGGTCGTGAAAACAGTACAGTACTGGGCAAAACAGTACGTCTGGTCACCTTAGCATTTATCCACCGTAGCCGCTTTTATCATCGTGTTTTTTGGACCCTTTTATCTTACGGCTTACAATTACAATCTATACAGATCTGCTGAAAAAGCTGTTCCGCCGTTGCATCAGTGGAAGCCGAAAGGATTCAATTATACTGAAATCATCATTTGCCATTATTTGCTTCGAATCCGTTGGTTGTTGCTGCATTTGGATTGCAAGTTGGCAGTTCAGAAAGCTTAGTGTTGATGCAAGTTGCGAGTAAAAGAATATAATATTAATGATTAAGACGGCATCAGAATTAATTAAGTTTGCTAACGTAAGTTGAGGATTAATTTGCAATTTATTGAATATTCTGGCAATGGGGTAAAAATCAAAGGAAGTACCCCCAAGATCCAAAGAACTAATGCAAACGCACAACGCACTGACACTGTCGAGTACAACGCTTGCGATTATTCGTTAAATTGCGCCGACAAGCATGGCAGCTAATGTATTGTCAAAAGCTATTGTACCATTTGTACGTACCGTTGTGCGACCTTAATTGTAGCCTGTAAGAATCGAGCCCACCAGGCGATGGAACGTTTTATTGTCATTGTCGTTATCGTGTGGTCGTACTTAAGTCCGTAGAAGGAGCGCTTTATTGGTCCTTCCAGCCTATTAAACAGTTAAAGTTAACTTCAAGTTTTGTTCCCTTGTGTTAGGCAGCAGAGCTGAGCGAAACGTATCGCTTGTCATAACTTAGTGACGACGAGTTGACGTTGAAAGGTCAGTTGAGCTCAAGCTGCCTTGGTGGAAGGGTCTTCTGAATTCTCGTACGCTGATTGTCGATGACCTGGCAGAGTGAATCACCATCCTTTTGTTAAATTTATTTTTTTAAAGTAGTTATCAACTGTCAGCTCTTTGTCAGTCGTCAGTCGTCACTCGCCCGGTCGTTTCTCGTTTCTACGTTTGCAAACCTGGCTGGGCTTTGTGTTGGTCAGATTGCAGCTAATTTCGTGGTCAACGGTTGACGGTACGTCATAAGTAGAAAGTTCTCGAAATTGTAAGTTTTAACAGGTTAATAATTATTTATTAGGTCGTTGCATTTAATTATTTCAATTTTAAGTTGTGTTCGTTTTTTTTGAAAAAAGGTGTATTGATACTAAGTACAATGGAGCAAAGTTCGTCCGCATTTCGTGACAACCCGTACAACGGCTACCTTGATGTCACGCAAGGTAATGGCGATGAAGAGTTTGAATCCGAAGATATGTCATCGTTTGCATTGGTAAGATTTTTGTATGCAGCATTAGATTTGACGTTGAACGTATTAAAAATATTGTTTTTGATATCTATGTGGAATCCGGATTCGCTTTTGGTTTGTAGCTTGGTATGATTTTGGTGTACGTAGATGATATGTAAAACTGTAGAGTATTCCCACATAGGTACTCAAGTATAGGTTTATTTTGTTGGTTTTGTTTCAGGTTGATCACGCCTTCCGAGAATATATTAGTCTCAATTGCTCATGTTGCGGTGCTCATTTCGGGTATCAACATCGTGAGGATCTTTCCTTCAAACTCTGCACCCCTCGGTGCTTGTCCGTTGTCAGCCATCAGCTAAGAAAACTGTAAGAGCTAGTATATAGAACATGGTGTCATCATTGATAATATTGGCAGGCAAGTGTACTATTCGAGTTTAAAGTTACAAGTTAATGCCAAATGTAACTTAATTTTTTTCAGTGGGACTACTAGTGTAAACAATCTGGAAAACGATGGGAGGAGTTTCTCTGCATGTCCTAGCAGAAGTGCATCACGGATCGGAATGAGAAGTACTTGTATGCCATGCATCGGTGATGGTCAATCGGATATCCGCAGTGCTAACGTCCCTACTGTTATGACACGTAAGTTTTGCTGGTTTCAGACCACGAGTTTCTGAGTTGTTGGTTTCCTTCTGATTTTTAATGTTATTATAATTACCTAGGTACATATATTAAAATAATTATTGATGTGTGATATGACTTTTTTTTTGAAATCATATAAAAGAAATTCCAGCTCAGATTAACCCACACGATCATCTCAGTCCTCAGGTGAATCATATCGGAAATTCTCATGAGATTGCTGTTGAATCTCGCGAGCTCGAAAAGAAGGAACAGGTTTTCCGCTCAGCTCGTGATGGGCCTAGATTGGTCAAACCATCTAGCCGTGTCCATGTCTTAAATGACGATGCGCTCGCTCCAAAAACTCTGCGTACTTTGCCCACAAATTATCGAGTCGAAGCTGAACAACAGCACCCACCCCAAAAACAACCTTTAGGGGCTGTACCTTGTCGTGCCGCTGGAACTAGTTCAATGGAAAGAACTCCAGAACCGGAAATGAGGACTGTGACCATCCCAGGCCCTAGCCCAGTTGTGGCTGCTTCCACAACGAAACCAATTTTGAAAAAAATCTGGAAATTCAATGAAGTCACCCCTTCATCAGCTTTAGTCAATCTGGCTGCATGCACCATTGGTTGCGTATGGGGACCAACGAAGTTTACCGTAAATGCTTCGGCAGACATGGACAAGATGGAGAAACTTAAAACAGATATTGAAGAATATTCTGCTACAGGTAGTAACGCTTTTGAGAATAAGAATTATATTTCAAATATTTAACACAAAAAACATTCGTACAAGCATAATTGGTGTTTTTTGATTCTAACGACCATTCTAATAATTTTTGTTCAGCTCCCCCATTAAACCGAGTACCAGCTGTTGGTGATATAATTTTTGTACCCTTCCAAGGAGACTTTGTGGCCTTTCGGGGTCGTGTTGATAAAGTTGATGAGACGAAAGGGGAAGTGGACATCGCTTTCATCGACTACGGCGATCTTGCAACGATTAAGTTGGCTGAATGTCGGGAACCGTGTGATAAAATTATGCAAGTAAGAAAGTGTTTCTCTTGTGTATGACTAGTGCACAATTTCAAAGTTTAGCAATTTAAAAAAATTTGTAATGTGCCTAATTACAAATTTATTTGTAGGACAATCCGGTGTATGGCATGACTTTTACACTGAAGTTGAATGTTCCTTCTCCGCCAAAATTCCAGTTGAGTGATGAAATCATGGCAGAAATTGATGGGAATACATTTTACTTGGTAAGGGTTGATATTTTTTTAAAGTAAGGGTTAGTATTCTTTCATTTTAATATTTGTATCTAATTAGTAAATGTTATGTACATTTTAGCTACTTAAACTGTATACCTGTACTTCCAAAAGCTGTTGATCATGCATGGATGTTTTTTTTACAGTATCAGGAGTCAGCCACGAAGACAACAAGCGAGTGGACTGGAAGTGGAACTCTCTTTTTCAACAAGGAGGGAAATAAATCTTTGAATTACCTAATAGAGCAGTGTATACAGACCCAGAATGTCCCTGAACAGTCTAAACCTGTCGTTGCTAAGAGTGAGACAACGGCCAAAGTGGCACCTACATCCGCACTTCCAAAGGCTTCAGTTCCTGAGACAGCAAAGCGTATGCCTGTAGATTGGCCTACACCAACTGAAGTTAAGACGAAGACAGTTCGATCTGCTATCAATCCATTTGCTATTGGCAATCGACCTCAAATTCGAAAGACAATCCAAAATTCCCCGTGTACGGATAGTCTGGTCACTGGAGCAGTGGTTCATATCAACTTCATATGGAATGATGGAATGGTTTCCATTTCCTCCTTGGAGGATGATTCTAAATTGGAAATTTTGGCTGACCTGGTTAAGAAACGTGTTGCCACTGGTAAGCCATTTTTGAAATTACTACTTTTGTGAATTTTAATATTTTCAAAGGCTTCGTTTAAAAACACACATTTAAAAAAAAAGCGTGTAGGCAAACACTTTTTAAATGTTATCTTTACTTGAAGGATTAGTTAAAATTAGAACGAGTCGGATTGAATGTAACTTTTACGATTCTAAATTCTAGACTGGCTGGGCTTAAATTTATGATGCTAATTTGGAATTATTTTATGTTCTTTTAATATATTCTTTTAAAGCTCCGCGTATGTCGAGAAAACCAGATATTGATGAAATTGTGATTGCACCATATATGGACTCTCATTTCCGTGGAAGGGTGACTGCTGTGACTGAAGACAAAGTTAGGGTAACTTTTGTGGACTATGGTGATGATACTGAAGTTAGTTACAAGGAATTGACGGAGTTAAATGAGGAAATCGCCAAAGTTAGTTGTAAATTATATTATAATTTCTAAATATGATTGGTGAAAAAATTAATAGCCATTACTGTATTATAGCAGTAGAAAATTACCTAACCTTTTAGTATGAAAATACAGACAGCATAGGGGAGAGTTTCGCTATTAATGTAACAAATTATGCTGTCGAAAGTCAGATTATGAATTTAGTTTTTGTAAAACATTTCCAGTGTCCAATCTATGGGTCCGTCTTTCATATGTTTGGAATTCCTAAAACTCAACGAATTACAGTAACGGACGCGCTTTCTGTTGCTGCAGAAACTCCGGGGCAGATTGACATTGTAAATTTCTTTATTCTTTTTGATATTATTAAATATAAGCTATGAGAAATACTTGTATTATGATGTTTTTGTGGGCTTAGATGTTCCTACTGTTTCTCAAAATACTACATAAGTTTTTTCATTAATTTTATGATTTTTATTTAGTTGGAAAAGGGTCTTGGCGAAATGATGGGGAATCTTTGGGTAAGCAAAGACCGAACTTGGAGAGAATTAATAAAAGCAGCACACAGTACTCGACCAATAAATGAAAAATGAAGCTCCAGAACCTGCTCAGCTTCCAAGTCGACTCTTTCCTCAATGGTGAAGGGGTTAATGAAATTTCTTCGATTAGGAGTAGATGATTTTGCTTTTGAATTTTTGAATTAAATTGACTCTAATATACTATTTTCAGCATTTTGCTTCTCATCCCTCCGTCTTTTTTTGGCGCATGGAACGTAATATTTATATTTTTCTGATTTCGTACATATTTGCAAACGATATGGTATCACATTTTCGTGTAATCTTTATATAGTATTGTGGTTTATACATAACTTTTTAGATCACAGTAGAATTTTTTTGGGTTACTGCTTTTTTTTGATGAATTTACTATAAAATCTTGGGAATTCGAAGGCAGAATTGTCCAAACTTTTATTTAATTGGGTCATCATTTATCGAAATCGATGGGAATGGGAGTATACATGAGTATTTTCTGATTGAATTTTTATACGAATGAATTTACTAGATAATAAATTTAAGTACCTTCCTGTAATCTAGTATTAATGTTATAAATTCTTACATTGTTACATATTATTACATTCGTTTATACAAATATTTTATCTGTGATGTAATTTGACAGATGAAATGCTTAGGTATCTATCAATGAATTTATATTTGTCCGAATACTATGATTACTAATTTGGAATCGAATAAAAGCTAATATAATTATAATGGTTTATCAGCAGCTGGTTTCATTGAAACTACAAGAGATTGTTGTTGTTTTGATAGCTGTTATAGCCTAGCTTACCTGAAGGATTGTTTTATTTTTGTTAATCTAATTATATTATATCTATAATATTAGTGATCACCATAAATTTCAGTTAACATCGCCAAACTAACATTTTTAACAGTTGCAAAAGCAGGTGTAAAGCATCTTGCCTAACTCATCATTCTACCCTCATTTGCAAAATAATTGGAATGCCTAGAACCACCCCAAGGGGACATTAGCCCTGAACTACTGATGTCACCATGCCGGACACTCATTCTTCGAAGAACGCTTGTCTATCATAAAAAGAAGACGTCCACAAGACCCGTATTTGAAAATTATTTATAGGATAAAAAGATTCTGTTTTTCACGAATTTAAGATTTCACTTGAGAAAACATTTAAAATTCCTTTGAAAGCTGAAACGTAGTTAAAATTACGTTATATTTCACGAATATACGCTTTCATAACCCTTTCTAGACTAGACACTAGCTCTTAACTTTAATGTAAAATGATGCAATGCTAATGCGTCTAATTTTTACTTTCCTACCACTCAGAATCTGACTGAACACAATTTTGACACAAGGCAAAAAACTATTATAGTCTTACGACGAGAAATGATTAGTCGAGGACTCTTTATATCTACATATCGCCTTACTGACGAAGCAAATTGACCTTTCCTGAAATTTTACAAGAAACAAGATGCGATCTGTATGCACGTTCAGCCGCATCTAGCTCCATAGTATGCGATTTTCGAGTTTTTACAAGATACTTTTTTCCAGCCCACATACTAAAATACCTATTAACTAATAGGGCTTACAACCTTCAGAAAAACACCCAATCTCGTTTTGAGCCTTTATGAAAATGTTGAATGTTACTCCTGTTCAACAACGTAATAATACTGATAGGATATTTTGCAAGTTTAAAACACATGCTTGGAAGATACTTCTTACCTTTTAAAAACCGTGGTGGCGTGTGTGTTGCTTCATATTTTAATGTATATTTAGACTAATTCGTAAGTGCCGTTATCTTTAGTGCTTAAAGTGTGGCCAGTTTGCTTCTTCAGGAGGGAAGTGGAACGGTACTTACTTATTCCTGCTCACGCTTGAGACTTTCTGCCCATGGCTACGGAGACTGAAGTCAGAGTGAGTGAAATTTATTTTTTCTGATTATCGTAGGATAATCACAAATGCAGGGATACGAAGACTTGCTTGCTACCATGTAGCAGGATGGCCTGTGCCACTTTCTTTTGACTTTTGAGTGCTAGTTCCTTCCTCCATAGCTTTATCGACTTTCGACTTATGACTTAAAACTATGAAGCCATGTAAAAATATGCAAAATGCAGATACAAGCAGTATATAAATCGCATATTTAATATTAACGTCCTTTAAAGTTTTCCGTCTCGTCATAAAAGACTTCCGACCCAACAACTTCCCTATTCAGCATTCAACATTCAAACCAACTTTGATGAGATAATGTCTGTCAGTCTTCCTCTCTTCTACCTTTTACCATCTCATCTCAAAAGCAGCGTATCCAGCTACAGCCACAGTAGGCCCTTTCGTCTATACTAGAAATCCCGAAATTGTAATTTCTGTAAAAAGTGCTTTTCACAATTTACCAGCTCTTTGCTTCGGATTTTTCTTTCAGAACGTGTCTTTCAACGGTTAAAATTTTCAATTGAGGTTTAACAATGTTTCCTGGTCTGAAAACTAAAATATTTCTAGTTACTCCGCTGCATCCAGCAAAGTCCAGCCCTCTCTCTCTTCCTCAGCGTCCCTTCAATTCTATCCTGTGTTCAAGCACAGAGGATTTCACTTTCACTTTGGCCATTTTCCCTTCCTCTGCATTCTCTCTCACTCACGTTTTGCACTCACTCATTCTTTCACTTGCTCTTCCACGTCGTAATAGTAGCAAGCACTCACTAAGCAGAGAGATACATAGACACTCTTAGAAAGCGGACACAAGAGTATCCTGGTGCATATATGTATGCGGGACTCACAGTTACACAGAGCAGAGGTACATACACATACATATATGATTTCTTTTCAGGCAGGACACGGGCTATACCCTTAAGCCTTGCATAAGGGATGTATGTATGTGATTACCGTACATCTACGCTTATTCACCACGACCATATGGCTAATGAATTCCAACATGCAAAAAACGATTTAAAAAATTTGGTTGTTTTAAAATTGAGGTTTAAAGGCCTAACGGCCTGCTTCAAAATGTTTTAAAAAGATGGTGACTTTTTTTTTGTGCTAGTGCTTTTGTTACGTAAGCTTCTCTTTTGTCTTCAAATTATGCTTTTCTAGAATTTCGTGCTTTAGAAAACTGGCTTGTTCGGCTGTCGACAACGTAGAATGTGTTATTGCAGAGGTTCGATTTATGTAGATGCTCTAGGGCGACCCAACTTCGGTCGAAGTTAAAAATAGGGTTTTTTGAAAATCAAAATTAAGAATAGATATTGGAAAATTGGTTCCTAAAAAATGTCACATGGAATTTTTGGACGGAAACTGGAGCAAAATGGGTCAAAAATCCGTGGTATTTAAGGTAGTTATGATGAAATGTTGATTTTAAAATTAGTGGCATTTAGGGTCGAAAAAGAAGTCAAATCCCTGAGGAAAACGAAAACTAATTTAGCATAAGGTATATTTTGTATCGTCATTTTTCTTAAAAACACGGTAAAAATTACGACTAATTACGGAAAACTATTTGCGCATGTTTAAAAAACCTCTAGATCGTACATTTTTCTGGCGATACAAGAGGTATCTACCCGTTATCGGCGAATACCGGTATTTAACGGGTAGATACTCCGGACAAAGGTAAGTTAACGTAAGTTAAAACTACGAATATGTGGTATCTACTTTTGGCAGACTTTGGGGGTAAACCTACCAATGTGCAATGGTTAGGATTTGCATCTAATTTCTAGCTTCGATTTTTTTGGGAAGCTGACCCCCCATTTACGGTATGTAAATAATGTAAAGAGTAACCTTGTGGGGCTATATGGAAAATTAATGTCCGCTGGGAATGCTTCAATGTACAATGCTAGTAGTGTAGACCCTGTGTATAGCTATGTTTGGCGAGAGCTTGCTGTTATAAGTTGAAGTTAAAGCCGGAACAAACGCAAACCTATGGTGAATGAATGATGGAGTTAAAAAGAAAGTGAAAAGAGACGAAAGTTGGTGGGAAACGTGTCTTTTGTAGCCAAGAAATAGGGAAATAGCATTGGTGTTGAGGAAGAACAGAAGAAATCATTTTACAGCTGAACGAGCTGACTTCAAACTAATGCAATTAAGATTACCTTAAATGGCTCCCATTCCCCTTTTGAACATTAGAGAAAATAAGTTGGAAGGAAGCTCTATCGCTCTCTCCCTCTTCCCTCCTTTAAAATGCTAGCCACTCTAACTAACTTACTTATACATTCCGATTTACGAAATTCCAGCGATTGTAACAGTTCATTGACAGTTGATTACATTATTTCACCTTTCTTCCTAAACCTCCAGAAATTCTCTTTCGCATTTATTTTACTCTCTTTAGCCGTGTCATATCCCTATTTATTCAGTTTTATTCCGTACACCGAGGCTGAAAAAGCAAAGTGGTCAGTGTTTAAATATTGAAAATTGTTTTATTTACTCGAAATTGTCAAAATCTCACTAGAAAACGCCATTTCATGGTTCCGAAACAGTGTAAAACTTGTTTTTGAATGTTTGTGAAATTTGGTAAAACCATTTTTTGGCAGTACTGGAGTTTTTGCATGTTTTAGATGAGGTAAAATGTGAAATATTGCCTTTCAAACACTTCACACTGCTTTTACTGCTTGTAGCAAAACCTTTAGTAACGCTATTTTGTGTCTTCAATAAGGAAGGACGTGTTCTTCTATACCTGACACGATGCTTTCGTCGTACTCCCTTTTATCTCTCGTACGCTTAGCTTTCTCCAGTCCTTTCCTAATTGATTGCATACCCAAACGCAACTAATGCAACTGGTAATTTTACGTCTGAGGAACTTCCTTATTAATGGAATTTTCAACAATTCCAACCGATAAAAGAACAACGACATTTTGACACAAATAAAAATGTAAAAGTAATGCTCATCTGTAAATACGTTGATTGACTGTATTTCACGAACACCCATTATGGCAGCTAGTGAAAGAACAAGTTTGCGTATTTATTACGCTCATTAATGTTTTACAATGAAGCAAAAAAATAGAAAACACATGAAAGGTTTCGATTGACATGTTACATGTTTATCTACCAACACTGTCACAAGGTATATGGGCATCTGAGCATGATTAAATCTGCTGGTCTAATACTCAGAACACTCGAGGGGTTCAGCGAAGGCTTCAGAAAAGAAGAGTAAAAACTTTCTTTTAAGTAGACAAATTGTGTAAGGATTGATATACAATTTGTCTTGTCTGAATAATAATGAAAAATAGGGGAGGGGTGTGGGGCTGGAGGGTTGAGATTTCCATAGTCTGCCTTTCCTCTGGGTGAGGCCATTTGACAAGTGAAATGTACATCCCAGACTGAGTATATGTATCTCAGCTTAAGAAGCAAAAGAAACATACACATTTCCAAGTACCTAAGTTTAAACGTAACGTGGGACTATTCACCCCTAATGTCCTTGAAGGGTAAAAAATGTTTAATTTACAGGTTTTGAGAATATGTTTTTTATTTGAAAACGAGCTTAAACAATGTTACAGCTTCACATTTGCATTACACTTTAGGTTATTACTTTGCTTCTTAATTTCTTGAATGTGGTCTGCATTGTGTGTGATAATTTGTACTAAGTCATTTCAATTCAATTCAGTATTAGATGCTATTTCGTGGAAACCCATTTCAAGTAGCCCAATGAATACTATCCTGCGCACAAGATAGAATCCATTCTCTCTTCCAAGTGTAGCCCCCCGACATACATCCTTTTGCTTCTACAGGCAGAGTACCTATATGCATCTGGTTATAGACTAATACGCAGGAGGGGAGTAGTTGGTGATTGTAGATGATGCGTTGATGTTTTGGTGGTTTAGTTGTCGAGTGTGTACAGACGAGGATATCATTTGTGAAATGATAAGAGAGGGAAAAGTTGGAAATGTGATCCTCCCATGGGAAAGTACGTAGCTAGGCGATCTACAAGTGTATCTTCCGTGCTGAAAAAGTATCTCCGTAGCATTGAGGCGAAGCCCCCGCATCGTCTCGTCTCCTCCAAGTTGGAGCTGACGAGGAGATGCGGATTCCGAGGATGACGATGGACGAGAGACCGGAGTCTATTTGGACGGCTGTGAGCGAGAGGAAAAGCTGGAGTTTTGGGAAGAAGAAGCGACTGGAAGACATCAAAGAGAGAAACCGAGGAAGATCATCGCGTCTTTGCCGACAGAGAGATCCCAAAGGGAATCTCATGTAAATATGAACATGTGTAACTTTAGTCCTTCAGTAGACTGCTCTCGATGCCTAGTCTACTCCCATGTACTTTATCCACTAACAGTACACGGGACAAAAATGGCTCTCTCCGAACATCCCGACTTTTACGAAACCGAATCCTACGTGTATCCACAGCTACAGCGACGAGCATATTCACATTAGTCATATGCACACTCATACGTGGGGAACTCTCAATTGTTACGTGATGTAACGACTTTTCTATTTCCTTCCTGCCACTTCTAAAATCCTAATTCACCAATCGATCTACAATTTAAAAGTATGTACGCGGGACTAGTTTTCAACTCCATTTTGTAAGTGCCTGAGGAAGAGCAAGGCTCAAAACGTTACACATTATAATTGTTATAAAATTACCAATTAACTTCAATTATCGTTCAAAATTGTCTTCAAAAAAATTTGGTAAACCCTTAACTTGACCTTGTTGTTAACTCTCAATTGTTACATCATTTCAAAAATTCCAGATTTCGAGATCTTGATTTGCTTCCTTTGGATAATATGGCGTATGGCGAACCTTGAAACTATGCTCCACCCTTTTGCATACTTTCTTAACCCTATAATAGGCGCCTTGCAACTTTGGCAGGATAAATAAATGCCCTTTTTCTTAAACTGTGGAAGTATCACGTCTTGCACCACTTGGTGACAAAAAAATAACGTTTTAGCCTTTTTTAAATGTGGCAGAAACCCTAAAAACTGTGTTTCACCGTTAGGACAGGTCTTTGTGGAAACAAAACACAAAATTAATACCATTTCGTCTGTAAAGAAACATTGCGTGGTAGATCCAGCGGCGGTTTAAAACCATTTTGTCATAAGTCCATCACATTACATAGAATTTGCGACAGAATGTTTTAAGTCTTTGCTGTACTTGTCAACAGTATTGCTTTTAATGGCGACCTGGCCTTAAGACAATGTGTCCTGACCGACGATTTGTGGGTCTTGGCGGAATGGACTGTATACTATTGTACAATCGAATGGCATCTGAGCTCATATATGCCAGGCGCTTCCTGCCAGTGCTCGGCATTCGTGGCTCAGGTATGGACTTCTGGTAGGTCAAAAGGTATTAGTCGCAGTGGCCGTAGCTGTGGTAGTGGCGTAAGGGCGGCAGTGCGCCTTTTCAGATGCTACGACTCTTATACACTTTCGCTATTATGTTCAAACTTTCATCAATCCATCTTCTCATCTTTATGGAAGCCAAGAGGAAGAGGAGCAATGGAGCCCAGAGAAGTGCACATATTTATTTACTCCGAGAGATACTTAGATTGTTGAAATTCTACAAGTGCATCTGCTCACTTCACTTTTCTTCACAATCTATTCACTATTTACTCTTTTTTCTACAATGGCATCATGTAAACAGAGTAACAGAGTCTGGAGAGAAGCAGCTACAGATCTACAATATACACACAACAGGGAAAACCCGTTCGACGGCTCCGTCACACAAATATACTTTGACTACCTTTCCCCTTCTCCCCATACTTTCCCCATTTTCTTCCAGCCACCCATTTGGCTTCCGTTCTCACAAATCTCTCCACTCACTCAGCCAGTTACTACGAGAGAAAAGGAAAGGCAAGAGTGTATCCTCGTTGAAAGTGCGATACAAGCTATCTGTCCCTTTCACACGCCATCCCTTCGTTTCTTGAGAGCAGATCTAGCAGTGCACACTTTTTTCCCTTTTAATCTGTAATATGACAATTTGTAGACGAAGTTGTGTATACAATATAATTGCACCTGTGTAGAGGTGCATATACAGCACTCCACTTTTGAGAGCTCAGCTGTGCATGATGATTAGACATGCCTATTGCAACTTGTAAGAGTATAAGAGCGCTCTGTACATTCCAGCAAGCCTCTACTGCTTAACTTAGTGCATAACTCTACCTTTAATTCGGCAGTAGTTCAAGAGCGTGGATTACGTTAGATTGAAAATGGAGATAGCGTACAGTTCATATTCAACGATAGTTTTGCCCAAAAGAATATTTCCCTTTCCAGCTCTTGCAGATTCTTGCATTCTTTGTTAAAGAATAGTAATGTACGTAGCTTTTCCAGACGTAGTGATTCTCAGCATTTGATAGACTCGGTGGAGTGTAATTCGATTATTAATAGGAATTATTTTTGTGCTCTTTAATCAAAGTTATTTTTATTTGTATGAGTAGGTTTACTTAACCAAAGTCAAAGTCAAAGTCATAGTCTAAAATCCAGTTAACGCAGAAGCCAAAGTGAGCGCCAAGGTTCATTGAATCCATCCATCCGTCAAAGCCTTATCTTTGCTTTCCCCTGACTTTTCGAGGAAGTTAAAAGTAACTGTGGGTGATTTTATTTGACGAGCCGACGGATAAAATGCTTCTACTTTGGTTGGTTAGTTGGTAGGTAACCCTTACCGAAGAAGCGACGCGGCCAATTTCCAATTTCCAAAGAAGTTCAATACGATTTATCGGTAGAAAGCGTCAACGGAACAGCTTTTAACCCACGAGGTTGTATGCATCATAAAACGTATAAGGATCTATTTTAATGTTTGCAAAATATTGCAAAATGTACAATTCATGAGCGTTTTTACAAAATAAGTGATGTAATATTCACGCGGCTTTGAACACGTATGTATATCTCTCATTTACTTGCGTGGAAAATGCTGTGTAACAATGAAAGCATAGTGTGGAAGCAAAAGCTGTGCCAACTGATTCTGCAGGTGTGCATGTAGTTGGAAACTACGGTGTAGGTGTAAATGCATTGTTACATTTGGCTTCTTCAGTAGCGACATGCACATGGGGATGTGGACTGAGTGTGCATGTCTAATTCGGGGTGTCTACACCGTAAAGACTCGACTGTTTAATTATCCTGATTTTGATTCGCTGTCTGATATTTGCACTTAGTTATTCATTCCTTCTTGTTCGTGAGTATCGTCAGTTAGATGAATTTCAGCGCTTTCTCTCCCTTTCCCTGTTACTCTTTTATTTTTCCATATATTATCTCTACTCTCCTGCCTCTCAAGGGGACGTATATAAACTAACTTTGGCGTCCCTCATCATTTCAGAGCTCTTCCCCCACTTTTCCACTCTTGCAGCATTCTCTTTTGAGGGACATTTAAACTGCTCTGAAGGCCATGCCCGTCCCTGTACAAACGTAATTTACGAACTATCCCCCAGGCATGCTTTCCCTCCACTCCAAAATCATCCATGGTATTCTTCATGAATAATTAATACTTAATTAAATTACTCTGTTCTTTTCTCTTCCTGCCTCTAAAATGGCTCTTGCATGGAAAAAAAAGTTTGGCTTAATTTACACAAGTCCATGTCACTTTTATCATCGTTTCTTTTTTAGGGTAGCAGCAGCGATCACTGACAAAGACAAGGACAATTACCAAATTACAGCTCTTCGAGCTGCCTCTCAGACTGTCGTCTATGCGATTATCTTTGCGCGCGTATCTACAGTTGTGCGTATGCACCCAAGTACACGTTCAATATCGTAAATACACATGTGTGCCTGAAATTAGTGAGTTGGGGGACCTTTTAACTATTTAGTCATTAAAGTGTGTGCTTTGCTCAACTACGCACTGCTTCCCTTGACTTGTGAATATCCTCCTTTCCTTCCTTTGGGCACTCGTTGTAATGGTCGTGTTTTCTAATATTATATATTTTTTCCATTTAACAGAGGCTGATATTCTGGTTTTCTAATTTGAAAGGAGCTGAATTGATTGTGTTTTTAATTTACATTTTTTTTGATTTTAAAGAAACGCTAATAAAGCATCTGCTTGCTTAGAATTTCAAGATATGCAAACATGTTGTTCGCTATTTCTGACCTCCGAACTCTCATGGCATCATAATTGGAAGGCCCTTTGCTTGTATGGCGTACAGAATTGACGCACTTACATAAACCAATAGGTCACGAGTCATGCGACAGTGCCATGGGTAATGCCAATTCCAATGATAATTCCAACAGAGCAATCATTCAAATGACTGACGTGGCTCTCATTCAATCCGTCAGTGTATCCTGATGTTCGGCATCCTTCGCTTCAGGCAAAAGAGAAAATGGAGGACAAATATTGCAAAAATTAATCAATTCCAAACTCATCATTTTCTAATGCTAGTCAGAGCGAGTTACTGGGTGAGGGTTGAAGTCCCTGCGATTCGGTTTTAATTTTGCTAGTTTTATTAGAAGAAAGAGAAAAAAAACTATTGGATCCAGTTAGCCTAGAAAATAATTATTTAAAAAAATGAAATAGTATCTGGAGGCCATGCAGATATTTTTAAATTCGATCTTTAAGCAAAAATCTTTGCTTGGGATTACTGTCATCACCATAACATACAAATGTGTACTAATAATAATGCATAATTTTAGTAAGCTTTTTTAATGAAGCAGTTTCTTTCTTATTTTAGCAAAGATTGTAGTAAAGGTATACATTCGAAGTTTACTCTTATTATTAGTTCCACGTTGTTTGTTCTCATCCTCTCACCTTCATACACATTAAAACCCAGTGTTCTATTGTCCTTTCTTCTGCGAATTGTAATCCTAGTGTCAGGAATTATGTATGTGGTCAGCCATTGGACGAGAGAAGTCTCGGTAATCCAGTTGAATGATTTCCTCGGAGCCATATGGCTCCGTGTTTGTACTCTCCAATATAGTACAGAATGTCTGGAAAAATTCGGACACTATGTACAATTTTCTTTTTTGAATAGATTATGTCTTTGAAAAAAAAAGAGTGAGTGTTTGGTGAAGAAATTTATTCTCAGTCACAGGAGTCCAGAATATTCGAATACGATAAAATAAACACGTAGCAGATGGCTGGGAGCTTAGACAGCTGCGACTGGCATCTACAGCTACGCAGCATAGGGGGGGTGACCAGAAATTACGTTTGACCTTTTTAATACTCACGGAAATAGGTAGATAGACCAGAACTGGGCATCCTCTCCCACTTTACAAACGTAATTTTTGGACAACCCCACTCAGATCAGGAGAAAGGGAAGTATGGTCAAAAAATGCAGAAATCAAATCGAGAGTTAAGCTGCCAAAACTCGAAACTCATTCAGCAATACGAATTTCCTTCTCCACTGCTTCTAACGATAAGGTCGCAATGGTTGCGGACTCGTACAGAGAAAATGTCAACGTTCGTAGGCATATGAAATGTGGCATTGCATACTAAGTAGTGTACTGAGATACCGCATGTCTCCGACTGGTCGTAGGACCCTTCATTTAGTTGTTTGCATCCCAAGAGCAGCTCAAACTGAATAAATTAAATTAAAATGAAGGAGGCCAAACGGGTGACTCAAAACTACTTGAAACGTAGAAATATCAGCGTTATATAAAACCCTAATTCTAAAAAAAGGGCTAAAAATATTTTACTTAGGTGTTTGCAATTTTGGTTAACAGACGTTTTTGAAAGGTTTACATAAAATACTGCGCCCCTTTGAAAAGCTGATCAATAATATCAATACTATAAAATTTTTGAAAAGGTAAAATGTAAGTGTAATGAAGTGTTCTTTAACGTTACACCACAAAGCTAATCTCGTATTTCCAGGAATAGAGAACCTTAAGGACACTTACTAATGGTTATTGTTTTATAAAGAAATTGGTTATTGTTAGCACTTAATTTCATGACCACGCCAAGGGGAGCTAATAAGGGATTTACGGTATGCTTAACGCACATCTGAAAGAACGTAATGTGGCTGGACAACAAATTTATAGATCATTAGTTTAAACTTCAAAGAATGAAAATTCCAAGTGGAGACTTTGATCTTTGTGTAAGTCAAAAGAGGTTCTAATTCTAAGAGCAGCAGACTCAATTGAATTGGCTGAGATTAAATATGCAGTTGAAATATTACTTCGGGCTATGCATATGCATAGGTACCTTTTATTGAACAGGGACATTGCATTATTGTCAGCAGTATAATTAATTGTCATTGCCCATTTAAAATTATTATTATTACCAGCAGTGAAGTATCTAGAAATAGTTTCCGTGTAGGCAGGAACAGTTTAATTGTACGATTTCAAGACGTGTCATTTACAAAAGCACGCATTTGAGTGTTAAGCTTGAAGTTCCTTGCTGCTTATTCCTTAAGCTAAGATCTTAAAGTTAAAGCACGCTCTGAGCATCTGTCAATTGGAAAAAAACTGTTTTAAAGTATTTTTAATTTTTAGAAACACATTATGAAAATGCATCGTTTTGAAAAATATCCAATAAAGAATTCGTCGCAATTTTGAAAAGCAACTTGGCTGAAAAAATTAAATTTCGGGATCTTTTGTGTAGGCCATTCCTTCCTTCAGCTGCTGCGTCCCTGGTTTACACTTGTGAACTTTAATAAATGATGAATTCGAGCATTACAGTGATACAACACAGGACAATACTCAAGCCAGCCCAATTTCACGGAGTACAAAGCAAGAGTTCTGAGCATCGATTTTGAAATTCTTTGGATTTTGAGCTTGAAAAGGGGAAAATGCTTGCACGCTCAATGTTGAATGTAAAATGTCGACTGGTAAAGTGCTGGGAAAGTGAAGCCTCAAGGAAAATAACTTGAAACCATCAACAGTAGAACGTACTTAATGGTGTTCGCGGGGGCGTGCATAAACTACGTTTTCTCTCGCAAGTAAGCTTCCTGCCTTCCTCCAACACGAAAAGATGGCCTTTCTTCAGGCTTATCTTAAACGGAAAGTTTAAACTGCTGCAAGCACTTCATTGCCCTTTCCCCAGGCTTGCAGACGTAATTTGAGGACCCCCTCTTGACACATTCATGAAAGCTTTCATACTTCCATAAGATCTTTCTAGATACGCGTTTATGCCTACCAGGAACTTTCTCTGAACCTGAAATTATAGGAATGCTGCATGTTGCAAATGCACTTGCAATATCAATGCCTACCTTGGGGACTATCCATAAAGCACGCTTGTAAAAAATGCTAATATTTGGCTTCGTCCCCCGTTTAGCATACTTTTTCAAGAGCGTCTTAACACGGAAAATTACACAGCATTGAATACCTTCCCCTCCCTGTTTGTGGGAAATCGGTGCATCAACGGCCCATTGACAGACTGTAATGTCATGTATAGCGTACTGTTTCCACAGTACAGATAACGCGTATCTACAGGTTTACAGGGAAAACGCGGATATGCCCGTATGCATTTATCATGCGCCAAAAATATTAAAGATATAAGAAATATGTATGTTTACCTAGTTGTCCTTTTGACCTTTTGTTTCCTAACGTAATATTAAAATAATCTTTGATGTATTATTATTATCAGCTTCCAAAATAAAATAGGAAATGCAAGCCAAATGCCGACTGTCATTTATCATGCCAAAATAATACTACACGTTTTAAACCCACACATTTCCTTGTCAAATTTCCAATTCCAATACCACAAGCAAGGTAATTTAACATTTAAAAAAATGTTTTACTTACTTTTGTATGCAGCTATAGCAAAACCTCAAAGCCAACCAATATCATGTTTTTAGGGATGACAGTTACAAGTTTGTAAATCTATGTAAATCAGTATTTTCCTATGTAGCTACGTTCTTTCTCTGTCCAACCGAAGGTTAATTCTTACTTTGTAAAAGCATATGTATATGTACAGTAAAACTTTGATATGCCGGTCCTTCCAGGGGAAAGACTTAGACCGATATAGAGAAACAAACATTGTATGGATATATCGGTTCAAGTCTGCAGATACACAATATTTTTATGATTCCAAAGCACAAATACGTTTAGCTCAATACCTGCTTAACTTTGAATAACCTAAAATTGAAGGCATTTCGAAAAAGATGACCAGTTACCAAGCCCTTATTCAAATTTGAAGCGGGCGGGGTTGAATTTAAAATATGAGTTTACATAAATCGTCATCGATTTTTCTCGTATGTCAACCTTGTATTTTGAACTTAAAAATTTATGTTGTATACAGTTGACTTCTAGCTCTGAATGACTGACCAACTTTGGTATATGCCACAGACTGCTGGGACACAAAAATATCAAGGGGCCACAATTTGGCACTCTTACCCTAGTTATGTTTGTAGGGAATTTCGCTTTCGGTAGCATCAGGAATCGGGATATTTTGCTCCTTCAGTAATAGCAACGCTCCTTACCGTAAGTCATGACATGCAATGAAATCCTTATTCTGCTTGCGTTTCTACTTGAATTTTATAGAAAGGTATGGTTTTTGGAAAACTTAAGGAAGTAAAAAGCCATCTAGTAAATTAAGTCCGTTGATTCAACACAAAATTTTTATACTCACAGAGGAAAATAGCAAATTGCTGCGAAATCTAATGTGATGCCAAAATATTTTAAGACAAATTACAAGTGAAGTCTTTTACGAAAGACGAAAGGAACGTAAGGAGTTTACTGGCAATGTGAAAGCTGGTGGATCGGTCTTGGTAGTTCAGATTAGATCAGCCGGTTCATTTCATTCGGTGACCTACCATAACTAGACTAGAGTACCAAAGTACATACCAGCCGCTATCTATAACCTGAAAACTTAAAGCAACTATAATAAATATACCTAACAATGTTTTCTTTCTACGCTTTTGGTATACCTACGCGCCTATTTGTAGTCAACACTGGGTGTCAGAGGGGCTCTGCAAATGCGATGTCATGCCAATTGGATTAGGGTCTCTCTTCAAAGTGCAAACAATGTTTTTATACGTTTCAAAACAAGGAAAGGCATTCCTCGCGCTTGCCCAGATAAAACGGGGTAAACATAAAGCTATCGTTTTCAAAACAAGACTTACACTTACGAAAGAGGAGCGATGCAGATCGAGTGCTTGCATCTTTAAATAGTATTTACGTGACACCGCATCTGCAAGGTCCCTAGTTTCCACTTCATATACATACTATATACTGTCTTAGGTTTGTATTTCTTCAGTTCATATGCAGAGAACTCTCCAGTTCCAGTTCAACTTTTGGTTCCAGCTTCAGCTCCAAATTTCTGGAGCTGAAGCGGGTTCCTAATCCTAATTGAACGACGACATCCTCGCTTATATATCCAGTACACACACACAACACTTACATAATTATCCCTGTGATTTACCCAATGGGGAACTTTTCAATTATTATCTCATAGAAGCCCTGGTGGGTAAATCAAAATATTTGGTGTGTCTTGGGCACGTTTCATGGCTGGACATCATGTTTTGGATTTTTAAGAATGTAAATACGAAATTGCGTGTTTTTGAAAAAGGTAATGCCTTTTAAAAAGAGACTAATCTCAGATGCATCCCAACCCTTTGGAACGTAATGTTTGCAAGGGCCGTCGTATGTACAAGGTGCCTACGTATATGTCTGCACAAATTCAGATGCTCCTGCACACAGATTACAGACACTACGCTCCTATATACTAGACACTATCTGTGATATGAATGTAGGCATATGCTCCTAGATACGCAAATGCAATCAAATCAAGACATTTCCGCCGACGCTCTATTGCTTTGCATTCATTGTCTCTGTCTGGGAAAATAAAATTGTAAAACTGTAGCAGAAGAGAGTAATAAAATAAATCAGAGGCTAATACAACACAATGCGTGTACCGTCCTCATCACTCGTTAGATGCTATCAGTCCGAACTCAAAGGAGCTTTAAGAATCCCAAAGACTGTCACTCATCGACAACAAGAACTAATTAGTAGTGGGCGCCCTGCCAAAACAGAGGAAGAAAAAACATGCCGAGAGGACGAGAGAGAGAGAAGCTGCTAAAGCTAGGGTGAGGAACTAAATGGCAATGTGGCGAATGAAGAGCCGTCGAACAAACATTTGTATGTAATTTACTTTACTCAACCAATTTGCACTCATTTAAACCCGGTTCTTTCAACAGGACTTTTCAATGCGCAAAAATACATACGTATGTATGTACACAGAGACACACTTCCCTCCCTTTGTATTTTAGCATTTTGGCACTCCTTCCAGCCAACGGTCCACCTGAAAACCTTCTCGTAGCGGAGCTTAAGAAGCACAATGGCGTTTTGTTTAAAGGCTTGCTGTACAGAATGTTGCACGTTTTCAAGACATGGAAAAAAAATTGGGCTTCTTAAAATAAGTGTAGCGCACATTTTTACCCTTTTCAGGAAAGACAACTTGTACTTAAGGAAGCGTTTTGCCCCTTCTGTAAAATATATAAAGATTGCTTTTGCGGTTTCAAAACATGCAAAAGTTGTACTTATTTTGCACTTTTAAAAACTATAAGCGACATTTTGCTTTTAATGACTATTAGATTTGTGTCACTCTGCGCCTTACGCCAGGGTCCCTGTCTCACTGTCTCTATGCCCAGATGTACACAAGCGATAAAATCTACAATAATTATCGTGCAACTACCAAAGCGACGAGATTTCCAGAGTTTGAAGGTTGTGTTGGCTCACTGCTTCGCTAATATCCTTTGCCTTGCTTATGATTATTCTGCGAAATTCAAGTAAAGTGAATGCAAAGGATGTGCGCGTGGAGATTGTGACGAGCCTTGCCAGCTACCCACTCCCGCTTTCATTTTCATTTTCACTCCAATTTTGACAAAGGTTAGCCAGCGGGATGATGAGGTGGACTGACACTAAAGTTAAACGACGACTTGTAACTCGGGAAGTGGGAAGAGGAGACAACGACAGGACCTTCTGTCTACCCTTGGACTTGAAATAGAATTAAGTCTCGTCCTCAGCCAAGGCAGTCAAGTGCACCACAAAGCAATGGAAGTGAAAACGACAGGGAAATTTAAAGCTCACAAACCACTCTTTTTTCAAACCAGCTATTGCCATGGGCTCCTTCCAAGTAGGCCACGGGCCATAGCTCGCACAATAAACCAAAAAGCTCCTACGCAAAATCGCTCTGAGTAATTCTTTCCAAAACCACTTTAAAAACAGACACATTTTCAAAATTTACTGGACGCTCAAGATATGATTCCATTTTCACAGTTCCATTTACATAGATTTGGACGTCTGATTCGGTGCATAATGTACCAAGCAGAATTCAAGAAAGATTGAAAGATTTCGCATCCATGCTTTGACCAGACTACATTGTGTCGTTATTGTCTGCCTCCGTCTGATTCTCGACACTTAAGCCTTCTCTTTGTCTATTCCTTCCAAATTCAAGTGGGCTTCAAAATCACATCCATTCACTGGGCTTTGGGGTTCTTCAGCTATTACGTCATGACAAAACCTTTGATTTCTTATTATTTTTTGCGCACTTTTTTAAGACCGTGCTGGTGTTTTTCCTTTTTTGCACTTTTGAACGTGCTAATTTTATTACTAGAGTTTTTCCATAGCTAATACATACATGTAGTATCCTGATTTTGACACGTTTCTAAAGCGCTGAAATCAAGATTTGTTTTTTTTATTTGAACGGTATCGATGAGTTAAGTTCCCTCGTTAACAAGAATTAGACTTGAAATTGTAAGACTTGGATTTCAAATATAGAGCCCCCGCATCCTCTTTTGGAGGATCCGGGAACCATTTGCCGTTGAGGAGGGAATGGGAACGACGAACTCAAAAAGCCTGCAGTCAGCGGAACGAAAGAGTGTCGTTAGCGCTGTCTGCTGGTGGGGAATGGAGAAATGGAAAGACAGAGAAGACGGGCATGGACTTGAGATTGGAAAAGGAGATAAACGAACGAGCAACGAACAAGGCACTTGGCTGTGCCCTTCGGTAGTCTAAAACCAATCGTGCCTGAAGAACCTTGTGTTTCTCTCGGGCCCCGTGTATTAGATTCAAGCGCCATTCCCTCCCCTTCTTCTTCTTCTTTTCCTTTTCTCATTTCATTATCATTTTCACTAGTTAAGTTAGGTGTAGTTTACTTCATTTATTTAATAGTTAGTGGTAGCGAGTGTGTGTATAGTAAGTGTAATAAAAGCCAGCAAAATTATGTAACTCCTATTTGGCTAATATTGAGGCTAATTACTAACTGTTCCTTGGTGATGTAAGACTATGTGTGAAAGCAGAGTAAAGTGTGTATAGTGCGGTTGGGTGGCATTAATTGTTGAATAAAGGGCGGTAGTAAATGCCATTCGATTGTGAGAGAGAAGTGATCAAGGGTCATTTATTTTGCCTTGTGCAATTACGGTGCATTCTACCAGGCTAGGGAATAGAGTGAGATTTTTCCCCAGCCGGCAGTACGACGGAAGTATCACCTTCAACATCAGAAGTGGGGATCAAGGGCCCACGCCCCTAGTAAAGAGAATTAAAGTGGGGATCAAGTGACTACGCCCCGTGGGCCCCATATCCTTCTGGACAGCCGTGGGGATCACGTGTCCACGCTCCGGGGGCCCCATATACTTCTGAGTAGCCGTGGGAATCTAGTGCCCACGCCCCGTGGGCCCCATGTACATTTGGGTAAACGTGGGGATCAAGTGCCCACGCCCCGTGTGCCCCATATCCATCTGGGCAGTCGTGGGTATCAAGTGCCCACACCCCGTGGACCCCTTACCCATCTGGGCAGCCGTGGGGATCAAGTGCCCACGCCCCGTGGGCCCCATATCCATCTGGGTAACCGTGGGAATCTAGTGCCCACGCCCCGTGGGCCCCATATCCATCTGGGTAACCGTGGTGATCTTGTGCCCACGCCCTGTGGGCCCCACATTCATCTGGGTAGCCGTGGTGATCTAGTGCCCACGCCCCGTGGGCCCCATATCCATCTGGGTAGCAGCGGAGACGAAGCCGTATGGGACGACAGAGTGAGATTCCATCGCTCAGCAGTCTTGACCGTGGGAACCAAAGTAGGAATCAAGTGCCCACGCCTCGGTCAAGAGGAAATAAAGTGAGAACCAAGTGCCCACGCCCCATGGGCCCTATTTCCATCTGGGTAAAGGGCTGCATCAAGTGTCCACCCTCCTGTTAAAGGGAAACAAAGTGGGGATCGAGTGCCCATGTCCCGTGGGCCCCACATACAGCTGAGTAGCAGTGGTGGCGAAGCCGTGGGGAGCATTAGAGTGGAATTCCATCACTCAGCAGTTAGTTGTGACCGTGAGAACTAAGTGACTAGAGTGGCCGGAGTTTAGAAGGAGCCTCCAGCATACCTTCACCTAAGCTGGGCTCAGGATTCATAAGTTCCTGCAAAGGATTTGTAAGTCATCTTCGTGAATAGTGAAGTTCGAAACAGCCCATCGCCCAAACCCTTGGTCAGGGTTCAGTATTCTTAAAGGTGGGGTTCGCCATGTTCACCTGTGAATGTTAAATCGGGAATAGGAGTAGGAGTCCTCCCAAGACTCGTGTGAACTAAGCCCTATTTTGGCGATATTCTGTTTACAAAATCCAGGTCTAATAGTCAAGCTATCGCCAGATATATAGTCTATGTAGTTCTATTACGTATCTACATATCTTGAGTTAGATTTGATATTTAGTTGGCATAATCTTCAGATTTTTTAATTTTAAGCTCATAAAGTTCATGCAATTCAATAATGTTCCTATAGCTACCAAGTAGTACTATTTTTTGTCACAAATTAGAAATAACATTTTTTAGAAAAATGGATACAATTTATAAGTTAGAAGCTGGAAAAAGCAATCAAAGTTGGTAGAAAAATTACTCAGATCAGATCAACATACATACGTAAATACCTAGCTCGTAAAATGTGTGGGGGCAGAGAATGTACATACGCCACGCGTATGTAATGTTCACCGTAAAACCATTCATTAAAGAGGATGCATCTGACACGAATTACGAGCACATTTGTTATGTATCAAAAATGATTTCAATGCATTCCAAATGTGTTCAAACTGCGCTCCAAATGCGTCCTATTTTAATGACCAGTTTTGAGTGTACATTTGTGTGTACCTGAGGATCTGAGGAATGTATCCCTACTACAATTGTACAATGTAATTGCACAACGGCACAGCCTCTCAGCTTTACTTCAGTGTATAACGTCTTTGAGTTGTTGCTATGGATTCCATATCACTTGTCCTCGCATTCTTGTCCCACCCACTTTTACCTCGCCTTTTTGTCCTCAAATCAGTTTTCCCTATGCTTTTTTTACCCGGGCAGTTTTTGTCCCCCACTAAGTAAGTTGTCCCTTTGCATTTTTTACCCCCCAACTTGTCCCTTTACATTTTTGACTGTAAATATTTTAACACGTATTTTATATATATATTTTTTTATTATAAATTAAGTCCCATTTGGGCTATCGCCCATGGGATAGTCACGTATTTTATATGTACCTACATGTTTTTTGCATAATAGTATTTAGCAGTACTAATATGTGTTCGGGAGGATACCAAAACGAAGCCTCTAATACCAAAAAATTATTTATTTAGTTATTACGGGACTGATATACACAAGCTCCTTAAATGTCTCAAAAGTAATCCTTTGTTCTTATATGTCGAAAATTGGTGATCGTTTTTACTTAAATCTAAAAAAAATGAAAGTAAATAGCATCCCAATGAACCATCATCGCAATTCTAGCGTTGACCTAGCGTAAGGTTCTAACGTTAAATGGTGCGTATAACGGTATACCCACACGGTAGAGTCACGAAAAAATGTCCCTTTTTGAAACGTTACGAACCCGCAAAATAACACCGCAGGTTTAACGATAAATTTTAACGGTGGCAACACGGTAGGTTTTAACGGTGATACTACGATACAAATAAAACGCTGAGATAACGAAATCTATGAACGTACTCTTACGGTGAAATGCCAATTGTCGATTTAATTAAATGTAACACCTGTATTTATAAGTTACCTGTGTCAGAGTTTTATTATCAAAATTCAGCAATATATAATTAGGTTATAATAAATAACAGAAACAAATTAGTAATAATATGTTATTACAACAAATCATGCGTGAATAATTTCGAAATATGGATTCACGAATTAATTATGCCCAACTTTGGATCTGCCGGGGGCTGCTTTTAGCCAATCCTTGATGTACGTCTCCACTGAGGCTGCAGTAGCATTATCCAGTCCAAACAACTGCTGAACAGATTCTGAAAGAAAATACCATCCTATTACTTTTTATTTTATTAAAAGGTTTTCAAAAAGCTGAAAATAGAAATGCAGATCGTACAAAAAAATTCAAATGACGTATTTAGTTTAGCTTACTTATAATTAAAGCTGGAATGAGGGTTGCTTTCATTGCTGCCTTGGTTTTAGGTTGACCCTTTTTAGTTGCTTTACCTGCCCAATTATATTGCGAAGCAAGCTCATCAGAAAGTAGCATACCTAGGATCCGATAGGTAGCTTCCTTGACAGAACGTCCTCCCGTCCCAGCAAACAGAAGTACCTAACATACGCAAATACAATTAAACCACGTACAAAAAATTAAATATATTTGATCATGTAATTACATACAACATTAAAATTAAAAAGTAGTGCCATTACCAAACTTGTTTCATCATTCAATCCAACCAAAAACTCTTCAAACTCACGAAATTCATCCACAG
>JAQFZC010001506.1:0-29557 GCA_034695205.1 Dicyrtoma fusca | reverse complement strand
AAGCATTTATGAGCTTTTTTAAGTAACGAAAAAAGCATATTTTTAAGCACTTATAAAGCATATTTCCGGTGTCCTTACTTATTATACTGCATCGAAGTAAATGCGATTGAAATGCTCACAAGGAGAAGTGAGTAATACTTTTGTACCAACATACATACATCGTAGTAAACGTATTGAAAAAACCCTTGTTAAAATATTTATAATCATGGAAAATAAATTACGTTAATTTACAACCAAGGTCGTTTAACAACATGTTTTAATTAACATTTTTTAAATTCGTTTTAACTGGAAAATTTTAGTCGGTCGGTGGGTCGGTCGGCCTTTGTATGCATTTAAATAATAATAACGTCATATTGCTTGTGTGTAGGTACATGATATTTGACGATGCGAGGAACTGCTGCAGTTTGTATAATTATATTTAAAGTTGGTTAAATAATTTCCGGAATGAGCCGTTGATGCCATATGATGTGTCTATGTGCATAGTATGCGCATCTGTAGGTTAAGCAGTAAGTTCCGTTGAATTTTTCGTTCTATTGTCCAATTGTTCAACTTAAATTGTTTTGTTTTAGCTTTGGATTTAACATTCGTCCATTGCATAATGTATAATGCAATATCTTGAAGGAAGTCATTATATGATCCTTGTACTGGCGTGCGTCTTATGTACTGCTGTGGGCTCTGCATCTAGGTAATTTAGTTTTCTTTGAAATGAAGTTCTGCGGTAGAAAAATGGAAGGAACGGAGTGAATATCGAGTTAGTTAAGCAGCTAAGCTTGTTATGATGAAGTATTTTTACACCTTCCTTCAGTGTACTTGGATGGAAATCAAAGGAAAGTTTTGCCTTAGTTTTTACACAGTAGGTATATACGACCCAGGAGCCAGACCTTCGCTTTGGTTTGATTCTTTTTAAGGTGTTGATATCGGTGTTTTGATGGTATAATGATCTTGACTTTGCATTTCCTAATCCAACTATCCGTATCTTTGTCCATTTGTGTATCTAATATCCCTCCGCTGTAAGTGTGCTTTTTGTAATTTCATTTTTAAGACGAAAAGCCAAGATAAAATTGAAGGTGCTTTGACGTATGTAGTTCAAAGGTATAAGATGTACCTACATACATATTTGTTGATGTGATGAAGGGAACATAGTAGACTCCCAGCGTATAAATGCTAGTAATGGATATAATTGTTGTTATTGCTTAATTGCAATTTGGGCACTTGTGATGAGTGTTAGATTAAGAAAAAATCTTGGGATTTCTCAATTTAATTGTTACTTAATAGCACTATTACTTATATCATGGATTTTACTTGTAAAATAAAACTGTTTGATTACAGGAAATGCTATATAATCGACAGTAGTATATTATGTATTCTGTGTGGTTCCGAGCACATCCACCTACTTCCTCTAACTCCACTGTTTGCACCCATTCAATAAAACAATAAATTCCTCATACGGAATTTATAGAATCCTACTACACAATCTTTATCTTTACCCTTCCGCTTTTTTAAACAATGATGTTTAAGCTAGTTAATGTTGTTAAGCTTGTGTGTGTGTGTGTGTGCTTGACCAACGTTACGACGTTGATACGTTACGTTGCATTCTCTTTTTGCAGTACATTGATTGGCGTTACAGAGACGCAGTCATATGAGTATTAAACCTGTGTTCACCCTTTACTCACTTGTTAAAGCTGAAATGCTCAGTCAATTCTAGATATAATTACGATAGTAGCATACAAATACAATAGCTATATATATATATGAGCATGAGAAGGAACTTCCCCCCCCCTCCCCTCCCTCACACGCTAAAGTCCAAGCCGAAATATTTGACTGTGTAGCTACTTACCTATGCAAAAATTAAGATCCCCGTCAACTAGCTGTACTATGTGATGTGCTTGTAGTATTACAAAATGTAGTAAAAGCATGTGAAATAAGTCCTTCCAATTACTCAGGAATATATTTGCGTCTTATCAGAATGGCATGACTGAACTTGAACTTGCAGAAAACATGGCTATAATATCTTACAATTAGTTATTACGAACTCACTCGTGCAAGCCGCCATGTACATACTCGCAGGTATGTGTCTGCAAGAGCCGCAGTCTGGTTACATAGTACAGCATAGCAGGGATATATAGTCTTTAGTCTGTTCCAAAAGGGATTACTGTGAGAGCTGAGGAAATCTTGTGGAAATGCTCATTTCAAAATGCATCAGAACAAACAATTGGTTTCATTTCACTTGTACGGAAAGGGAACGCAAAAGGTGAATGGCAAATCTCACTCGTCTCAAAAAACAATTATATTGAATGTATCAGAAAGGAAAGAGAATCCCTACGACTTGGAAATTTTGTTGAGTTTTTTCCCCTTCCCTCTCTCTCTCTGTCTCTTTATTACAGAGGGGAGCGGCATTAGTGTCAAAAGTGTTATTTTTCAATCAAACCATCCTTTACTAATTGAAAGGAACAACATTAAAGTTTGGAATTAAATTTGATTAACCTTTGCTCATAATTTGGATATTGGATGGTAAAATGCATCCAATTAAAGGTTGATTTTTATTAGTTGATTTTTATTAGGCAAAAGAAATTTATGCGCTGAATATTTTAGATGAGACTTTGATGCTTTGACTTGGATGTTATGTAAGCCCACCGTACCTTAAGATCAAGATTGCCTATAGTAAACAATATAATTCTTGTTCCATTTGCTCCCACAGGTAATCTCCACAGAGCCACACATACATACCTACATACTTCCTCTGCCTCACTGCCAAGATAATACAAAATGTTGGAACTTGGAGTCATTGGCTGGACGTTTGTGGTGCTTGTGTGCTTCCCTTATTCTTCTTCTTCGTCTTCTTGTGCTCCTTGTGTCTCAGTTAAGTCAAGTCAAGCCAAGAATTTTTGAGTCTCACGTGAGTTTGTGATACGTAATTAAGTGTTACGTATCTTGATGCCAGTATGTATTTACTAGCTTGACTTACGTTCCGTCGGTATAATACACTGTAGTGACCGTTCGTGAGGGAAGGAGAAAAAAATAATTGATGAGAAAACAATGAGAGTGTTTATTATACTTGAATTCTGCCCGTATCTACTGAAGAGAGAGAGAGAGATGGATGAAACAGACGTAAAATAAAAGTAAGAGGCAAAGGTAAACTCAAACTCAAGTTCATCTATGACCTATTGAGAGTAGCGAGTGGAACCAAAAGGAAGGATGATTCAACTATAAGATTCCACGGCAGTTGAACACCCAGCACAGCAGACCTAGGCTTCAGTCCTCATATATATAATATCATAAACCGGAACTACTTTTATTTTTCTTCAGATTACGAAGACAGAGATTATTTGTTGGATTATTATTACTTTCCGAGAATATTCCAAGCATAGTGTATGTATACCTACCTAGGAAGAGGCTTGCTTATCACTCTTGACGGGAGTCACTGTATGCCATTTGCAGTCAAGCTGAACTCCAACTACCAAGAAGGTGGAAGAACTTGTCATTTGATGTGTGTGTGTGTGTGCTTGTGTGGGGAAGAAAAGTCTGCAGTTCAGGAAAGTACACAGACAAAAAAAAGAACATTATTTATGATATAAAACAATCTTACTTTTATGCTCTAATCAAACACCGTATTAAATTAATAGTAATGCATTAATGCAGACGCGGTGTTCAGTGGGGGGAAAAATCATTCACGACGTCCAAGTCAAAGCACAGAGCAGAGTTGAAGCTAATAGTAACCGTCAAAGTCTATGAATCATCATCATCATCCTCATCATTCAATGAATTAATAATCTGAAGTCATCCAAAACATGTTGATACACCTTCTTATCGTTAAACATGCCCTTAGTATGAATTATTCATTGTGATACCGCTCAAATCACTTATTGCCCAGTCCCATACATACTTACCTATGCAAAAATTAGATGTACTACAAGTTTTGGAATTTTCCCAGTTTACATACATGCTTACCTTGCGTTGATGCCTACGCTATGTACGTCCGACCGTGTATTGTATTTGTTGTTGTATTATTATGTAATTAATATGCACATGTCCGCAGATAGTCAGTTCTAGTGTGGTGGTGTATTCTTCTAAATCTGCGAATAATCCCCCTCCCCCCCTCTCACTTGCCACGGATTCTAGTTATGCAAAATAAAATGCAAGACTCAAAACCCTTCTGCTATGTAATTATATCGGGTTCATATGTACGGTACATGCATAGGGATATTAATATACAAAAGGAAATAGTTATTAGATTAGACTGATGGGTGCACACGTAAGTTATAGTGCTTCCTTCCCTTATTTCCTAACGCTCTTGCCGTACCTTTTGACTGATAACGTTAACTCACCTTCTTCTAAAAAAGATTGCATTGTTTGTCCAGAACTTGAATTGCATTACTCATTCTCAACGTGTAACTTTTATTAATTACTATTTCTTCTTCCCACATACGCTCGGCCACTACCACCTCCACTATCACCACCACAAACAACACCAACCACCAGCTCAAACACCACACAATACATACTCAGTTTTAATTTCTTTCAAATCTTCACCATTACTTTAACTACAGTTTCAACCCTGCCTCCTCGTCACAAGTATTACTCATGCATAAGTAGCTCGGATGCCGGCATTCACTTTTGACTATTATGTATGTATGTCTATAGTAATGTCTAAGCATCGAGAATTGAGGATCAGGCTCATGCATTAGTTACATGTATGAATTGTGCTTCAATCGACTCCCAGTCGTAATCACTAATTGCGTGGTCTTTTGTGTGGAAAGACGGGCGCACTTTTCTGCATTAAACTTGAAACTATCCAACCGCCTCACGGTTGTACTACACAGAAAAATTTGTGTGCTATTCGGCACATTGTTCATTACATTTTTTTTCTAAAATGTTTACAAAACAATGTGTTTTTTAAAAGGTAGCGTGTTTTTAAGAAATACTCTTGAGCCGAGGGCCGGGATCCATTAATAATTATTTTAGCTGTATTATTGGCCAATTTTCTTATTAAAATACATGTTAACCATTGAAATTTTTGAAGAAAGTTTTTCAAATTAATTCTCTTGTTAATTCTTGTTTCATTTTACCACAAATGAGATCCCGCCCTTTACGGACGCTATCGGTTATAGTCGATGTCATAAAATTTACAGGAAATTTTCGTCGCGGAGCAATACTCCTGTGGGAACATACATAATATAAAAATGTCTAGTCTTTAAATAATGTACGGCTCGTGTGCACTAATGAGTAATTAATCGAGACGAGTATTTGACTCAATACTAGCTAATTTATTCCTTTGCTTGCTGAATTACGTTCAAACTTGAGATAAGATCGTTACCGTTAGGTTATATCAGCATTTTCATTACTGAGGAAGTGATTTTAGTGGGGGGATAACTTCAAGATGAAATGGTAACACTACCTGCTAATTTCACATTGATTTCATAATTTCCGTACAGTACTTCACAAACTTTGTTAGTGTAACTTGTAACCGGTATTATTTTAATCTATTTTTAGTCCTATCACCCTTGCATTATCAGGCATGGACCGTACAACAAGAATAATTGGGAAACAGGTAGGGTGTAGGTAGTAAGGGAAATAACAATAATAATGACGTGGGTTAAAGATGAAGGCAAAAAAACCATAAATAGGCACATGCCAAATGACATCGCATCGTAGATTATTTGCTCTTAAAACTGCAGTATAAATAATTAAATGGGAAGAATATTTTCCTACTTATTCTGTCTTATGTGCACACAGTTCCAACAATTTATTGTCCTTTTAATCATTTATTTCCTCGTACTGATGCGTATTCTTGCCCTGTCTTTTCCGACTCCACTCAGAATGAATAATGAGCTAATGGGCCCTCCGCATATCACGAACCAGTATAGATTATGCATATGATAATCAGTGATTACATCACTGATCATTGTACGTCATGAATTATCTGTGTGTAATCTAGGAGTCTAACTAGAATGGAGGGAAAGCATGCTACTGGCTACTAGCTTCTGAATCTGCATGGCACTGGCAATGGTTTTGGCAGAGATTTTATGAAGTCATCCCCTAAAATTATTTAGTTTGATATCCTGCTTATTCATGACGTAATGTCATCAAGGTATCCGTATATCTCGGAAAAGATTGCAATGTGATGACTTCAAAAAATAACAACAACAGAATGTGTCATTTGGAAACGACAAATTACAAATGCCTACAATTAATTCGTGGAGTATACGGAATCAAAATATGCATCAGTAAAGTTAAAAATAACTTTGTAACTTTCTGCAGACATGAACTTAATGAATTAATACATGCACAGCCCATGTTTGCTCAGCATATAGGTACCTACTTAATTATGACTCAGAATCGATGTTGCTGGGAAACAACAAGGTTCTATGTAATTACGTATATCCCCACAGAATATCAAATCGAGACTGCGGGAGGTGAGAGGTGATGTGATCATTGATATTACTCGAACGTTTAATGTAAACATTTGTTCGAACTGCAAATTCAATGATACTGATGCTGCCGCTGACCGCCATGTCTTTGGAAACGTTATAAGTTCAAAGGAATTTCCAGGAAACTTATCGAAGATAGTCAGAATTTTTCACAGTAAATGGCATTGCTATGTTGTTTGTTACACAACTATTGATTTAATGGAAGAACGCGTCATTCCTGTTTATTCCATTTCAAATTATCGAATAAGAAGGAGGTACCGTAAATAATGTTCGTATGTCCTAGGCAGTCGACTTACGGACAACTCAATTTCATCGATGACGCGGAGTTGCTACTGTACTGCTGTTTCCACAAACTCGAAAATTACCATTGCATTGTATAATATTGAATAGTAAATATTTCTTTTTTGTTTATTTGTTTATTTCCATGTTCATGTCAATGATACTGATGTGCTGACATGAACGACCTTAAGCTAATCCTACCTGCTGACTAAGGCTTCTGCTTACAACTACAACATATTTATCAATACCAATGTCAATGTCACCGTTTAATAATGTTGTGCTGTATCTCAGTGTTGTTTTTAGTAAATCAGAAACAAATTCACTATTAGCATAAATGTACACGGTCTCAATGGAATTCAATTGGTCTGATCTGCGATACATGTCGAGCCGACGATCCACAACTCATTCATTGCAATTGAATCTTGTCTGCCAAAGTGCCAAAGAGACGTGCGTATAGCCATAATAATAAAATTGCAATGTGAAAACAAAATAAATTAGGATTCATAATAATTTTGATATTTTTGATAAATTATAAGCCAATCAAGAATCAGAATCAGCATTCAGCAATCACAATTTAAATCAAAGGAGTGTGCAGGCGGCACCCCTTCTGCATGCATAATAATGTACGTATACTGTCAACTACATATTAGGCATAACGTGACTGAACATAGACTAGCGTGTCCTTACGAGCTCTCAGAATCCAAACGAATGTTAGCATAAACATTATTAGTGTAAATAATTACAATTATTATCCCGATTACTATTATATACTGTATATTTCATTCTGGAAACGAAAAACAAATTAATTTCATCATTTCTAACTGTGAGAAGGGGGCTCAGGTTGACTCAGGACTGCTTGAGACGGACGATGACGTTTGGTTTGGATATCTGTAGTGTGATAAACAGCTGCAGACGACTGCAAAGTGTTAAAGATAACAAAACATGCATGATAAGGTACAACAGCTAAAAGAAAAAAGAAGCATGATTACCTGTTCTGAACATCTCGACAGTACATACTTAGTAGTGGAATCGAAATTGTATGAATAAATTATTACTCTGGAGGAAACATGTAAATGAGAAAAATCTGTACAAGCTTCAATGAAATTTGTCAAATTTAATAAATTCACTTCCATCCTATATTCATAGGCCTATTGAGCTAAAGCGGTATGCAGCTCCGTAATAAAAGTACCAAACAACAACTGTAATATTGTTCTGCATGTCTGTATGTTCTTCTCTCTCTCTCTCTTTCTCTCTCTGCATTGAATCGAATAGCGGAGCAACATGAGATAACAGACAACCGTACTTGCAAAAATTACTTGCGATTAGCATATTAACACAGCATCCTATAGTAATGAACTTGTGAACTTTTACTTATACTCTCGTCTGCACTCTTCTCTGTCCGTACATAGCTGAAACGATTTGAAGGTGAAACCACTAAAATCTGAAAGCTGAAAATCAAAAGTATGCAAATATTATTGAATTTATATTATTATTATTATAAAATATGCTCTCCTGAAGCTGAAGCTGAGTTGGGTTTGAAAACCCTTTTCAAACCCGTCATCTTGGGCTTTCGATCGTATTTTATTTTTCAACTGATACTTCCTCCATATTATGTTAAAATTGACATGAAAAAAGTCCCCAACCACAGGTTATTATTTACTTTTGCTTGGGCTTGACAGCATCATCTGATAGCAGGTTAATGGAATAGTGATACTGGATTTGGAAGGGGCTATGGAAGTAATAGGACATGACTGAGGACAGGAGGACAGGACAGTACTCACAATACATAATACGTCATGACAGCCAAAGTGTCTGTAAGAGACGAAACAATCAATTCATAGCCAGAAAATAATACATACATAAATTAAAAGTTGTACTGTTATACAGACATTGAGTTGACTCCATGAAAGATAGGGCAAGTAATCGTAATTATAAATCCATATAACTACAACATTCGCTCGATAAACATGATGACAAGTGTGTAATTCGAATCTGCAATCACTCATTTATTTGACCAGTTTTTTATTTCATTTTCATTTTCAGCACTACATACAGCTTGAACGACGCAAGAAATATTTACTAAAGTTGTACACCTCCGTGTGTAACCTATGCATTCATTCTTGCTTCTTGCGGAGCCACTTAACTAGCTGTCTGACCATCCAAATAGGTATGTACCTACCTAATAGGGATTTACCCACGGGAACCTGCACGATCGAAAAAACATACAGATACATACGTACATAGTTTATTAGAGCTGTGTATCTACATAGGGCAATATACACCTGGGCAACCTTATAACAACAACAATACAATTTAGGTGATATAATATTAATTTCAATTTTTCACTGCCATACAAGTTCAATTTCAATTGTAGTAATAATACCTACCTAATAGTAATTTCCCATTTCCAATTTCACTAGGTTCACAGATACTTTAAAATGTACTGTGTACACTATTGGGGTGAAGTGCAGACAAGTTGAATTGACCCCTAAAAATCTAATTGTACGGTAACCAATTCACCGTAACCTTTGTTGGAATAAAGTGTATAATTACTACACGTATAATTTGTAAGTAGTCGTGTAATTGTAATGTTGTGGTGGGGAAGGATTTATCGCTTATTCTCACAGTTACGCTAATCGCCTCTCAACTATTACACTAGGAAATTGATTATTAATTGAAATTATTAATTATTACTAATGGCTGCATAAATGGATAAAACATAAGTACACATACACAATACTCACGTTAAACGAAAGTAGCACCTCATGGTGGTGGTACAGTATGCATGTCTATATCCTATAACCTTTCCATTCATCTCTTCATTTCAAGGCAGATTATGTATAGTGCTGTACAGTCAGTAACGCAAATACATAAGTACAGGTTTACGTGCTTATAGACGTAATTGATTAGCTAACCCGCGTCACCGAGCGTGGCTACCAAATTTGTTTTTGTCTAAAGATGAATTAACTTCACGCGTTTGCATATTTATCTATTTATTTACCTGCTTATGGCTTTTAGATGTTGATTTACCAGCACTCTTCAAACGACCAAACTCCATAGTTCGATGCTGCTGTACGTCTAAATTTTCCATCTTTTATTTGCGACCTCAACCAGTCAATTTCCCAAATGACATTAGTCGCCCACATTGGTGCTTGGCGCACCCTAGAATGATGACATGAACGTAAAGTGTAAAGAACAAAATGCAAAAGTTTAGTTGTAGCTATCATCCTTGTCTATGTAGGTACATATGTACTTTGCCTTTGCCATGTCACGGCAAACTTATCAGACAATTTGTATTCCTGAAAACACTTTAAACCCAACTTGAGCTAATTGAATGAGTGTCTTGGCTACCACTTGAAACGAGGAAGCAGATTTCTAATAAGGGTGAACATTTTTCTCACGTTACTCGAAAAAAAATCAAGCCTAAACCCAAAATGAGCTTGTGTACAAAAACTTTAAATGTTTTTATTTAACCTGAAAGAAAAACTAATTTACCGGTGGAAGTACATACATGCCTACCTACCTATGTGAGTGTGTATAGCTCCTGATGAGCCTTTGCGTACATATGTATGCATTGGGTTTGCTTTTGCTTATACACAAATGTTTCTGAATCTAAGATAATCTTTTGTGCCGCCTTATTTGGCTTATTAATCACGGCAACTATACACCAGAAATGATGAATGTCAAGTAAATTTGAAAGAAATGTCTCTCAGCTCGTTCACTTCTTGGGGTATAATACTTTCTTTGGCAAGGCTTTACTTTTGCTTTTAATAATTAACTTGACTTCCATTGCGCATTGTGTAGCTGGTAAGTAGCAATATACATACTATACATACATACATAGTTGTGGTAGAAATTAAATTTGTGTTCTGTGTCGGTGCTGTGGTGGTGTGACATGGCAATGCATGGTGGTATTTGTCTGTGTCTTTTTCCTTTTGCTAAGGTATATATCCTTTGCCTTGGTGGGCTTTGCTTTGCTTAGCAGAGTGTAAGACGTGACTAGACGTGTGAGCTTTTGGTAGGGTAAACGATCTAGATCTACAGGATCTGGGTGCAAAGGATGTGTATGAATGTAAATGATAAATTTAGATGCTATCTTCCCCACCGTAGATATATTAGCATTGCCTTTTATGGTTCAAATACATATAAATAGACGCCAGGTATAAGGGATGATGAGCCAGGGAGTTTTACTCTGAACGTAAAAGTCGAGAATGAAAAAAAATCAAGAAATTCTTCAACTTCTTTTGTACCTTAACCTTCGAGGGGTCTTAAAAGAAATTGCAATTGCATATATATCGGATAAAGTCCTAGGCATGTATGCCTCAGTAAATGTTCGTACAGTTTTATAGCACCCATAGATATATGTACCAAGGAACGACCACGCACATGCAGATATGTAGGTAGGTACATAGTTTTCCAGGTTTCTACGTCTACCAGCATATACCTATATACATATATCTAGTTAATAGTATGCAGGAGCTTGTAAAAATGGAAAGTGTTTTGCTGTTTACCAAGACATTTCGTAGCTAATAGAAGAGGTCTGAGATGGCTAGGTATTTGTTCTACGATCGGTTACGTCTGCTTAGTGATCTTGTTAATCAGTGAAGAGTGAGAGAAGAACAGTAGCTTAGTGGATAATGATAGTGCTTCTTGGAGCGTCTTCAGGTTTTTAATACTTTACCTACTCGCATTAAGTAAGTAGACATGGACATTCACATCCAACTGACTCGGCTACTTACAATTACGAGTGCAAACTACTAGTTTGAATCTCTAACTTTATACGGATGCATGCTGTACTCGTCTTCTTGTGTATAACCGTGCATGCGTCTATGTTAAATTTAAACGTGCACGTGCAGACGCTGACAGGACTTTCACAGAGTCATATATATTTCCATTTAGATATATTTTGTACGTAGGTATTCACTCTCCATAGATAGAGATAGAGTAATGTGTATAGATGTGCTCACAAGTAAATGTCAGCCTCTGCTTCCTTTAGTTAACTTTGCTGGTTGGCTTTGCGTGGGCGTCAAACAGAAGTTTTTTCGGTCTCCCTTCTCAAGTTTAAGAATTAAACAATGCACTGTGTTGACTCAAGAAAACTATCATCATCCTGTATGATACTCCGAGTCTCTCATAGAAACGACAATCATTTTCCACTCCTTTGCCCAGAAAAAAGTCTAGCATTACATCACGGAGACGTAGAGCGTTTTATTAAAAAGTAACAATAATATATACTATTAGACTAACACAAAGTTGAGCATCTTTACAGATGCTCACTGACGAACGAATTAACCAATCTACCCACTCCACCACTCAGAATTATGTAATTCCACTGGATTCCCATCCACACACACGTTTCATCTGGTCCATGATTTAATTTAGTTATCCTGTTCTTGGACTTGTTGAATAAAAAAAATATGTAGCTGGATGATTTGAGACGTATTTCCATTTCTAGAAGTTTCTAGACACCTACAAAAATGTGTCTTGTCGTGACATGTTAAGATGTTAAGATGAAATCATAAAAAATCATAATCCTAGAGTTTAGTATTTAATACAAATAAATAAATTTGCGAGTGCTGCATGAAGCCATATAGGATTTAAAAACATACTAAAAGGGCCCAACATGTAATTGCATCCTGTTGTGTTTCATGTTGGCTTTTTTGATTTATCTATTGGATAATTTATTGATAGCCGGACGGAATCTTGGTGAGAATAAGTGATGGTGGTAATATTAGAATCCAATGGGACTCATTGACAGGGCCCATCAAGTCCAATGCAGCGAGATGAACGTGTCACAAGGATACCGGTACAAGAATAATCATAATCAACTAATTTAGGTTGAACCTCCACGGGGGATGAGGAAGTGATCAGTCCACCTTAGACACTAGCACACACATACACATATGTAGGTAAGTTAGTTATTGGTTGGCTGACTCGGAGTACCAAAATGCATACAAATCGTGTCTGTACTACTATGACTGATAGGGTTAACCCATAAAATTAGGCTATATTATGATTTACGAGAAAAAAAAATAGTCTATTAGAATTCTCATTTATTTAGTATTGGAAAAATGATGTGAAATAAAAACAATTTGTTCATAGACCCGAATGCCGTTATTGACACTTAACTTTGAATTTGAGTGATTCAATGAAAAGAATAGAAGATGACGGAGATAACGTCTAGCGTGTGTGTGGTTGGGTTGAATAAAATTAGCCGGTTCGCACTACATACTCTTGTTTTTTTTATGAATCTGCCTACATACGACTTTTGAATGATTGTTTGCATTAAGGATTTTTGTCTCGTGATGGCTAAAAGTTATTAAAAAAAAATAGCCGTCGTTGTAGTATCATGTGTGATTATCATGACTGTGATATACTCACACATATAATTATACCGGTACTGCAGCTGGGCTGAATGTAGGACAGGAATGGATGGAGAGATGCTCAAATAATAAAGGTGACGACCACATGCTAATCATATTGGTTTTATTAGCTCATGCATTTTTGGAAATCCTGACAGCTTACGATCTACGCTGCCTGGGATGAGGTTGACCGAATGAGGGGAAAAAATTTCATATTCATTCATTCATTCGTCCGTTTGTCCGTACGCTCATTCATTCATACGTTCGTTCATTCATTCATTCCCGATGCTAAAAGAGGGTCTGAAGAGGAAGAGCTGAAAGGCGATACGGATAGTGACACCGTGACTGCACTCTCGCCCTTAATATAGGGTGACGAATGAAGATTAAAAGACAATTTTAACAGCAGCATGATGACCCCGTGTGATCATTTAATTTTAAAAATATCTGTCCTGCATTCATCTCTATAGTCTCTTCCCCTCCTTGCGTGCATGGTGTCTACTTCCTATTATCTTTCTGCTCTTTCTATGCCACTCTCAACTAAAAATATTCTCAATCAATGTACATATAGCCAAACCACACAATTCAAATTTGACACCGTGCAGGCACTGCACACAGAGAGACACACAACTTTAATAAAGTTGGACGCTGAATTTTATTAAATATTGGTATATACGCTCGTCCGTAAGAGAATTTTTTAATAATAATAATAATATCAATAATAACAGTCAAAGGCCAGGCCAAGCCATATGATAATAATGCCGAAGGTAATTTTTGCTCGCAGATTATGGGTTTTTATTTGCTACAAGAGTAATACTCCGGTAGTTGCTAGAAGGAACATATTAGGAATGAGCATTCCATCAAACGTACTGTACTTCCGACCTCGTCCGCAAACCATACACATAACTAACACACAGAGCACCGCCGACGATATGTGTAACGGTCACTTGTTGTTTTTATTTTGCCTCTCTGAATTGTTAATTAGTAAATTGTTCTTGAGAGAGCACCTAGAGGAGAAGATTGCTAGATATGCTTCACTAGTAAAAGCGAAAAAAAAATCTTCAAACCTCATCCTGACACGCTACATACATCCATGGCACATTTGCAGTTTCTGTACTCTGCCATATGCACTCTGACGTGTGAGTATTATCTAAGCAGCCGTGGATGGGCTCATAGGATTTTATTATCTCAGCAGTATTAGTGTAAGTTGTGCAAAGTAAGTGGGTACATGTGCAGAAAGGCGCCATACACATATAGGCATATAGAGTGCGAAAAGGACAAACAAACATTAGACCTCACGGCGATGGCTTAGATTTGATTTGAGAAAGATAATAGTGTAAAGAACCTCTCGGAAATAAATGATGTGTTAATGATGATAAAATATTAAACCGTAATAATTATACGCCAAACGGTATGGCTATGTGCTTATTCCAATTCTGAAAGATGGCAACTCAAGAGACAAGACGCACACTATACTATACCCCATCCAGCACTGACACCAACCAGCTTTTAGAAGGTGCACATAATGATTATTTTATTTCATAGATTCTTCAGATATGTGCACATTCCGCTCGAGAGTGATCTGATTGTTGTTATGAAATGAAATGAAGTGGAGAGTTTAAGAGACTTTTTTTTTTGAGAGGCACAGAGGTGAGACGGGTAAATTACTGCTGCGGCGGCTGCTCCTGCCACTATATTCTGTGTTGCCGTTGTTTTTCTCTTTTTTGTTTTTTTTTATCTAAAACTTGGATCTTCTCTTCTTACTTTTACGTTGGAATTTTGATTCTCATCTGCCCGTAATTGTTGTCATTTAATAAGTCTATAGGAATGCTCAAACTTAAGAGTACCATAAAAACCAAGTCTGAAATATAAATCGTAGCCAAACTATGACTAAGTCTCGGACTTGGTCCATTGATAAGACGGCAGACGGGCTAAGAAGCAAATAGTGCTAGAGGTGAGTGGGTATACAGAATGTTATATGGTCAACGATTATTGAAACAACTGAAGAACTAACTTTTTATAACTGGCTGTAAGGCACACCGAAGAGTTCATAATGACTGATGGAAGACTGGAGGTGATCATGACCATGCGATGAGGTCTGCACAGTCCTACGAATTTTTACGACAGGAAGCAGACTTGGACTTCTCTCTCTATTAGCTCTCTCATCTCCGCAGAGTTCACGTATGATTTTAGCACGCTAGTCGACAGTACCTTGGCATCCCCACCTCATCTGTGTGTGTGTGTGTGTACGTGTTGCCGTTCCGTTGTCCTTGTGGAGTGGAGAGAAGAGACATGTGATTGATAGTACATAGTCTGCTCACACTTGCCAGTCCTATGGTCAAGTTTTTCGGCATCTTGCTCAAACTTTAATGACCCAATCACCCCTCGTAATAAAAACAGACAGTGAGTGGTAGTGTGAGGCTATGAGCTTTCAGTTGGTCAAAGGAATTACCAAACAAGACACGACAATACAATTCCAATCATCACTAGGCACTGCCCACCGACACTCACTCACTCGTCCCGTTCAATATTTAATTCTCGACGCGATCATCTCCGCGTCATCAGACCAATATCAATACGATATGCTCTTTAAGGACTCAATGTACATCTCAAGTGTATGGATTAGAATCGGCTTTGCATACCTACGTGTCCAAGTCCACTCAGTGCGTTCTTACCACACTCAAATATTTATAGATGCGTACATACGGAATGGAAGACGGAGAGATTTCAGCTAGTGAGTCAAGATCAGCTGTAAATTTATATTTTTCATTTGCATCATCATGTCATGTTCGTGTCATAAAATTTTACGCTGGGCAGTCAAATTTGAAAATGTTCAACAACGCAAATACGGAGCTTAGCGTCAGTGTGACTGGATGACGTTGACTCTATGACTAGGGCTTAAGACTTGACTTGTAGATCCCGTCAGTCTGGGTCCGGTTGATGCTGATGTTGTTGAATCAAATGATCCTTGCAGCAAAAAAAAAATAAATAAAAACTGTAAAAACATTTCTCTATCATTCCGTCGTCTCCCTCCATCCGTCTGTCTGTCTCATTCTGGTGTTCCCTAATTTGTACAGCTAATAAGGGCTTCAACTGACCTTACCATGGTTTTGGAATGTTAACTTGGTTAGATTGGCAATGGGCTTATGAGCCATAACCAGAGCCACATCCATCACTCGGAATAATACACCAAACTTGATTTCTTTTTGCAAAGTTCAATTGAATTAAATTTTATTCACACGACAAGCACAGTCACAATCCCAATCCCAATCCTAGTCCCATCCAATTACTACGAGTACAAGTACGACTGGTAATAATAATTTAAGAAGTCAATTTACCAAGGAATCATGTAAGGAAGCTAGCCCAGAATTCAACTCAAGTAATTTGTCCATTTACAATACAACGTCATAAATCGATATAGGTAAGGACGTGTCTATATGTATACCTATACCCCACGACAGTATCTCAGAGCAAAAGTAAACCCTGTTGCTAAAAGTCGTCGTGTCCAGCAGCAACAATCTAATGGCAATAGAATCTCTATCAAAAGATTTCAAGTCTGTAAGGACGGAGGATTATCATCTGCAGGTATTACCGTAATGCGCCTGCACAGGATTAAATAAAACGTAACTAACGTCCACAGTACAGATGGAGAGCAGAGATCAGTTGAGATGAGGAAAGAAGTAAAAAGGACGCCCGGGAGTCCGTTTCATAGTTTCATCACCACGTAGTTTAGTACTTTATGATTTGAGCCACAGTCAGAGTCGCACGTCCGCGTTACTACTCTCAAAATTTGATTTGTATTTTGCAGTTCATCTTCACATCAATCTCGGCATACACCCACAATGTTCTTTAGAGACTCCGTTTGATACGAGCCTTAAAATGAGAGAGAGAGAGAGAGAGAGAGAGAGAGACGGAGAACATGTTCTCTTGACAAGTTTCTTATTAAAGATAACGGCAAACTCTAGCTCAAGCCCTTCGGCGAATGTCCATCCATGAACATATCCATATTTCATCTTTCTCTGTGTCAGTGTATAAGGCTTAGAATCGTAACCCATTCCAGCCACACTACGTACTTCCCTCTCATTACTACTCCACTCCACTGACGGCATCAGTACTGCCTCTGTCATTTTTCATATTTCATTTTTCAGCCAGAACACCTCACATTTCGACACATTGCCTCCAATCATTTAATCTGATTACAACTGAACCTTAAGATGAACCATTATTTAGATTAAAACACCTTAAGACTAAACAACTCAAACTAAGGAGGTTGTACAATATCTGTAGAGAGCATACCAATAATTTTACCGGATATTCCTACAGTGTAAAATGTACAGGAAGTCAATGAGTATGAAAAATTAAAAATGACTATTTGGTCTTGCTCTGGGGTAAAGAGGCAGCATGAGTAATTTCGTTGACCAAGTAAATTGAAGTAAAATAAAAATCAAGTAAGTTACGAGGAGAGTACAGCCTTGTATGCAGAGCATTATTCATAATACCTAGGACCTAGGTAAAGTATGTATGTATATAGAGCTTAGAGTAGGTATACTCTGTTCTTTCCTTCCATGATCGTGTAGGTAGTAACAAAGTATTGTAAAGAGGCGATCTGAAGCCATCTGATTAAATCAGACAGAAAACAGAAATGTGGAATTCATTGTGGCATAATGGAGGAAAGATGTACATACATACGTAAAATGAGAGGAGGGAAAAAAAATGACCAGAACTAAGTTGAGGATAAAGACATAATACGATTCTCACAACAGTCTTAATTACATTTACACCCAGTAAGTAGGGAAAAACTTTGTTGAATAAGATCTGCAAAATCATGTACGACTGTATCATTACCAGTCCCATTACAAGCTCTGTATGTAGAGAGACACCTTCAGTCTATTTCTAAATCCTTCCAGTTATTTGGTGTAGTATTATGCAACTTTACTCATATGTATGTTGCAGTGGATCTTACCTTATTACCCTCCTGGTCCTGGTATAGATATGAATGGATCCCTCTAATCCTTTTTTCGTATTCTTTAAATGCTACTTTTTTACACCATTTTGCGATATACATAGGACCATGTACCCGTCTGTATACTCGTGTTAGATATGTACGTATGCATGGGTGGGCTTTACAAGGATACTTAGGTACTCCTATAGTAGTATAAACACTTGCAGAAACACAATTATCTGTATTTATTGTTGGTGTGCGTAGGAACTACAGGGAAGAATTAGTGTGGAGCAGAGAGTGAAAATGTTGGTTATATGGTTATAAGCCAAATAGAAAAAAATTAAGCACATTTAGGATTTTTCATGACCAGAGAGAAGATGGTGCAAAACGTATTTTTAGCCTTTGAATATTTTACACATAGATAGCTCAAATCATGATAACGATGAGATAAATCTAAGGAAAAACTGCAAGTTTCATTCCGGATAAGGTTAATGTGTAGGCGTTCTCATTTTCAAATAAAAAGTATCAAGAATCAAGAATTTATTTAATAATAGCCGAGTAAAATTCTACCCACTCCAACTTTTTGCAAAAAAATCCTATTTTTTTCGTCTTCTTTCTTCTCTCTCCCTTTTGTCTAATTCTGACGGCCATTGATACGTACTGACTAGTCTTCGAATCTTCACTATAAACTTTTCCCGTCTCCATTTTCCCTTTTCGTCTGCTCCACTCCGCTCTCAAAGTCCAGAAAGTATACATAGAAGTCACACTAGACGTAGACAGCAGAGAGTCCCATGTACTACTTTACTTTTTACTGTCCCATCTTCATATAGGTACCTATATATATACTAGGAAGGTATAGAATGAGCTGAACTGGGAACTATATATGTATCTATATCTATAGGAAAACAAAAAGATTTCTATTTCTTGTTCTCTAGTGAAGTGAAGTGCCGAGTTTTGTCAATGTCTCTCGTTATCTCTTCATCACTTCTTTTCTTCTTCACACTGCCAACGGACTGGACTGGCTTTAACAATGCATTTGTGATGTATGTACGTACACAATAACTACTGGTACATTCCTTCCTTCCCTCGTCATTCAAAAAAATAAAGAAAACATGGATTAACCTTATACGATTATCCTTCAAACATATTCCAGAACAAAATGGAGAAAATGCAGTCTACACGTCCTCCAACTATATAACTCAAATTCGGACCATATACAACATACGTCATGTCAATGGAGTCTAGTAGTAATAGTAACAAGTCATAATAATAATAATAGTTATAATAATTGTTTGTTAAAAGATCATTGCTATCTGTTTTCTAAAGTATGAGTCTCTGAGACTGTACAAAAGCAATAGAAATAAGCCAGCTTCCATAGGTAGGTAGGTACGTCCAATGCCAAGGATGGAAATCCGGATAGAAATCTTTAATGCTTTCTTTATCTGTCTAGGGGAGATGATTCAATCTGGGAAATTTATGTGGACATACATACTAATAATAAATGTCATAATTATATAGAGCTTGAGGGTAACGGAATGAAACTATCTTGATTTTCTGAGTCAGCATCCAAAATGGAAATGAATAAATGAGGGAATGAACGACTGAGTGATGAGGGAATGAACGAAAGACGAGGAGGAATGAACACATTTTGCAAAATTGAATAGAAAAAAAATTGTTGGAATTACAGGAAAAAAATTCATTGTGTGGTGGTGTGTGTGAGGAAGCTTGTCGTAGTTGAGCAAAAAAAAAAAGAAAAGAAAATTAAAGGAAAATTCTTTTGCTCAAAATGAAGTATTTATACAGTGGGCAGGAGTTGATCACTTATGTTGGTTACTGGATTCTCGAATTCCAAATTCCATGCACAATAATAATTGCAAAATCTCCATGAATTTCTCCCATGCCATCGTTTACCACTAAAGTAGATACACTGTGCCAAAATGCTGCAATAGAAGCCGGCTTTCAGCACTTCGTAATAAGTTCCTCCAAAGCCACACTTTTGGACGTTCAAAGAGGTGCATCTGAGGGAAGTTTTGAAATGTATTCGATACCAATTAGGACTCATTTAGAAACCTACTAAAGCTAATACAGCCCTTTCTACTAAGCGCTGTAAAGGGTTCCTAATGCGTTTAAAAGCACATCCTAATACTGTAATACTTTTGGCAGAGTGTACTAGACGTTCACTGCGATCAGTAGAGAATACCTATTAGTATAAATAGGATTACATCTTTGTATGTATATCTATGCTAACCATGGCATGGGAATTTGCAAAAGTAGAAGATTTCTAAACATATCATATTTTGCATGAAAACTTATTAGAATGGTAATGGTAATCATTGAGATTACCTTCTGATGAATAAAGATGAGGGACGGGTGCAGTGCCGGACTACCTCCAGCACTGTCAACTATGAAAGGGAAACAGAAGTAGGTACTACCATAAGATGAAAATAACTTTAAAGTTTACAGGGGCTCCTTGCAACACACTTACTAACGTATTGTTTCCAAATTAATTCAAACCAAAAGAGTTCCAACTCAATCCCAACCAGGCGATGACAATCCCTTAGTTACTTATTTGCTAGTGTCCTCTCTCACAGTTTAATTTAGTTTGTTTTCTAATCGTACGTTGTGTGTGTGTAAAGTAAGCACGTCCCTACCTGTACCTGTAGATTATGCGTCACTTCTAATTTATACGAAATTATTATGGCACTTTTGGTGGCGCTTCTGCTTTTCCATCATCTTCAAAATCAGAAATTATATAAAAGCACGCAAATGAATGCAAAGCTGAGTAATTGTGCATAACAAATATGCGCACAATATATACATATATATACATATATACAAACTTTTTGAAAAAATTGTTATAATAGTATCCTTAGGCTGTATATATCGTCGGACAAGACAAACAAAGCAGATCGTTGGAAGTGAAATTTATCGAGAGCCTTCTTCATCGTGATTTCTACGGCCTTGCCGATTTTTGCAGCAATCCAACTACATATTGTTGGCTACAGATTGAGGGTATAAAATTACAGATAGCAGATGAGCAGAGTATACATGATCATTAACTTGTTGTTGATACACGGAAACTTGGGATAAATTCACTGTCAGTACAACCTGGACCAGAACTACACTAAGAAGGGATTTACAAATTCTCACTGGTAATCTGTAATACATACAAATAGGTTCATACTATACGACACCTAATACCAATCTAACGCTACTACTAATAAATCAGTGAAGGAAGGCGAACTCAAACCACCAAGCCAGGTTATGCTCTACGAAGAAACTAATGCACTGCTAGGGATTTGAACCGAATGGTAATTAAAACAAGTTGTTCCAGTACAAAATAATTTTTAATAATGTTAAAAATAAATTAGACTAGCAGCTCCACACTTCACAGATGGAGGATGTTCGTGTCGTTGCTAACCATTCTAACTTGAGACACCTTGAAGGCTACTTGAAATATGTACGACATGCAATCTGAAGGAGTGTAAAATAATTTATAGTGCTGCTGTAGTGATAATTCCTTGAAAGTTTGACTCTACACATTGTTTTTGCCAAAATAAGACAGAAAACGTGTCATAAAGCCAAAGCATCCGAACTAAAACTAGCAAAACTAAATGCAGGTAATAGAATATAGCAATGTAATTGTAAGGTTTATATTTTGCTACAGCAGTCCTGGAAGACCATCAAATCGTTGTTGTAACTCATTAGGTAGGTATCTACTCAACATATTAATGACTATGGGGCTAGAAAATTTATCAAAAAGACCTGCTCTACCGAAAGTGATGGTTTACCCATGGTTTTATAACCTCATCGTATAGCAAGTACCAGCAAATATTTTTTTTCGTGGGTATTTTTTATTCATGCAATACCTCACAGGAAATATGTACATTCCTACTTTATTCCTCTTTGTAGAATTGTAACCTGGAGCTGACACGTAGGGAAGGAGGGAGGTGAATATTAGTTACATCATATTACAGAAAATTTCACACAGTTATATATTAGATGCACATTTGACTCATGTACCTGTAAATGGGGAATAATAGGCAGAAGCAAAATGCTTCTATTTGCCTTCTTGTCAATTCCAAACGAAATTATAACCCTAGACGATCGTCGCCACCAATTAAACCTTTATCTTCAATCCTTGCTTCTTCGAAATTCGAATAGGCGTTCAAAAATCCATAATTTGTGAATTATTTTCTTAAGACAAGCACTTGGATTAGTGCTTGAAGGTTTCAGCTGAGATATGCTCGTATGTTTCCTCGTGTATACCTAACTAATACATGTATATGAGTACGTACATTAGTACATACGTACTGACACGACGTTTAGCATAATTTATAAAACTTGACGGACTGCATAATTTCAAGCGACTAACAATAAAATAAATGCGAAGTGATAAAATAAATAGTTTGCATCACTTCTATCGTCTTTCATGAACGAGGCATGAATTATATCATTATTGCCTATAGAAAGATGACAGAGGATACAATCTGGAGAATGGGCTCCTTTCTGATGCTATAGGGCTGCGATTTTGGAGTTTTATTTTTTTTAAATATATGAATATTATGTACGTCGTTAAGAAGAACAAGAACGAACCTCACTGTAAAAGTGTACCAGACCAGGATACCTGCTGATTGCTACTATACAACTGTGATACAGAAGATATATTATGTACATAGCAACGGGGTATTGGCATTTGCCACTCTTGTCGGATCGTAGTTGCCATTAATGTTTCACCAGATTTTGCCGTCCTGCCGTCTATAATAGTTTTCTGTATAGAAGCTACAATTTACGACCACCACTTACTTGAATGTAGTCGCCATTTACTCATCAATAAAACTCCACCAACCAATTACTACTTATGACCTTAAATCTAACGTCTAATCTGGCATTTCTCCAGTGCTTGACTGAAAGAAATCTCCTATGGAAACAGAAATATTGCTTCAAAATACGAAAATGTAATTTTGCAGCCGCATAAATGTATTTCAGTTGTACTGTACAAACGGATTCTAGTACTGATGTATTTTTGCTTTGGGCTGAAATAGTGTCTTATACGTAGCAGCAGCAGTCTTTTGACCGCAATAATTGTCCATTCGAGAAAAACGTAAAAATTGAGAGTACTCTAAATTTTATACGACATCTAAATGTGATCAAGCATCACAAAGCTGTATTCAAATTTACTATCAGAACAAATAAATTTCAAGTGTACAATCAATTGAACGAGTTGGCAGGGAAAAACACCTGTATTATCAATTATAACTCACTTACTCAAGTGATTACAGACGTACAGGCAAATACGAATGGACATACCATCATCTTTACTATCATCAAACAGCTTCTACATATATATACCATTGCTCTTGATCTTTTGTTGACTCAAAGAAGCTACTACCAAGCGAAAGTGATTGCCACATGCAGACAGTTCAATCACATGGTTGCACACACAAGTTAATATCTTGTTTTGGATGACAATTCTGTTAATTAATTTTAAATTATTACTTAAGGTTGATTAATCAATAGACGCCTCTCTGTATGATCCCAAACAATACTATTATGATGATAGAAAATGGTGTAAATTACTATTATAAACTGCATTAATTACTACTCAGTGACTGTCTTATTAACCCTCTTAAAGGTGTTAAACACGTCTGTCTGAAAGGCTGCTCATGTGTATTTGTCAGTTACTCAAATACCTAACAAGACTGTAATGTAATACCTATTAAGTAAGGTAAGTAAGGAGAGTGCGAATAAAAAAACAGATATAGGAGCTGATCACTGATACAGCTCGTAGTTCTGAAGTTCTGAAACAGAAGCTTTTTTAAAGGCATACTGACTGGGCTGACGTTATGTGCATTTCTGCTGAAATATTTCACGCACTCAAACCTTTTTTTTTTGACGTGCATACCATAAATAAACAAAAACCCTATCAATATTCAGTACTGAACTCATACACTAGTCAATATTTTAAGTTTTAAAGTTTCTCTTTCGAAAATAGTCGAAGGAGACTTGAAACGTTTTAACCGTTTAAACCTCCCTACTCCAACTTGATTTGAAAACTTGTTTAGTGAAATGAATGCCATTACTTGAACAACAGTACACCTGTAATTCTTTTACTACCCAGAATTAGAAAGAAGTTGAAAGGATTTACATCATGTATACGATGGAGAGGAGGAAACTCTAAATGCTAAAAGAGACAAATACACGCATACTTTTCACATCCTTATAGTCGAACGTCGCATGCCGGACTGCAACTGCATTATACCATGACTGTTCTAATTAGAATACTTGAATAGACTCCCAAATGCAAAAGGTCTGTTTGCAAAAAACTCTCTCGTGAAATAACGTCTGAACTACATAAATATCAAAAATTGTCATTCAAAGCTTAACATGTGTATTGAAATTTGAGGGAATCAAACACATTTCAGAAAAAGTGTAAATTTTCATGACATTTATAGGCTTGAATGATTTTGAGCACCCAAATACAAACAAAACATTGAGTATTCCAAAACAAGACAATATAGTCTGATGAACGCAACAAAAAAAAAGGATCAAAGAAGAATGAATGTTTAAGGATCGTACAGAAAACATTTGAAAAGTCAAGCCTCCCCCAATATTGCCACTAACTACAATAAAATAAGGATGTACTACTGACAGTAATTAAGTATACTTAAGCCTAATGTAAGTTACAAGTACGAATTCATTACAAGGAGCCAGAGCTAAGTAATTGATAATTTTCTCATAGTAAAGAAGTTGCACTGCAATAAAAGCAAAAAGAAGCAAGATGTGCACAACAATGCCATGATGAACACAATGCAGACCATCAAGTGTCACTTTCAGCTTGGGCTCTGACCATTCAAAAGCCCACTTTATTTCCAGACACAAAGGATTAGTTGTACTCTTTAAGTGAGGTAGACATCTCATAGACACTTCCCCTACACACACATAGAGGGAGAGAGAAAAAAAAACCCAAGATTTCATTTAATCAAGCGTAAGAGTGACAAAAATACAGAAATACAAGATGGAATTGAAGAATACTTACTCTATTCTAGAAATATTTGCACACTGTTCCGTCATGTCCGTTGATATAGGTACCTTTCAGTTTGAGCATGTATCAAAGTCTGTAATTGTAGAGATGCGTAGGTATATACATACTCAGTGCTAGCCGCATCATTATTCACCATTCAACATTCGCAATAATTGGATAATGTTCTGTTATTCTCTTGGTATAGTGCTAATAGCTGTAAAAAGAAAACGATAACTTAAGGCTCGGGCAGAAGGAAGGAAAAAACGTGTCGTTTGTACCCTTGGGAAGCTGAAGCTGTAAAGAACTTGTTGCCTACAAAACGATGACACAATGAAAATGTGCGAAAATGACATGGTCATTATCATATGGCGACAGGCACACTCAAACGCACACGTTAATACCTCCCCCATGTGTCTGCTTCTGTTATAGTCAAGAAGTCTGTACTATACCTAGGTATATCTCTGTACTACAGAACTACAGAACCACGGTCCGAAATTATATAATATATAAGTATAGCTTCAAGTAAGTACCTGCAAATCCATGGATATGTTTCTTGGACACAGCACAGCATGTTGCTAAATACAAAATTGTTTCCCGACTAACGACGAGTCCAACAAGACGCTAAACGCAACAACACCAACATCAACATCAGCATCATCCGGGCAGGACGGCGACTAGTATATGTAAGAAGAACAACAGCTGACCAAAAGGATGAGAAACTTCACATCATACATGGCATAGCATAATAGTCAGAACAACACCAGATGGAATAGAATTATGATCGAAGACAGGTAACGTAATCCAGCGTCATTGTAAAGCAAGAAATATACAATTCAAATGGCAGGGCTATTTTACATCCATGCAATTTCTATTTCTCATTTAAATCTTAATTTTGAATCGTGATAAATAATGATAATGTACTCTGATGGAATTACTAACGAAAGACGAAGACGAGCGAGAGAGAGAGAGCCCTCACATGTTCATGTTCAAGTTGATGTTTTGAGGAAGAAAATGCGGAATCTGTCTACGACTCACCTTTTCCATCCCTCAGCTGTAGTTTTAACGGCCTATTCAATGGTACTGTAAACATATATTTGATTGTTTCTTCGCATATCAGTCAGTATACCTACTTTATGTTAGGTAGGCTGTATACATAGTTTGTAGGCTTGAAGTAGTCATAATTAGACCTAAACAATTTTTACCATCATACTCATATCAGTAACCTTCCAAATTATTTCTATAGCTACTTTTGTTCAATGCAGTCCTAGAAATTCCAATCTAACACAACAATAATTAATAAAACGCACCTACGACGGTTGGTCACTTCACAAAAGATACGACTACTTAATTCTCTCACTACCGACAAGCATATCAAGATTATCAAGACAGCATCAAAATCTGTTCACGACACAGAAAAACATGTGGAGAGTGACTAATGATCACGAAGAACTTGAACGTCCTTTGTGGGGGTGGGGAAAAAATCATTTACAAGGCATTTAGCACTTGTGACAATTTGAAATGAAATTACAATTTAATAACTACAGGTCTTACTAATGATCTTTCTAAGTAAAGGAAATAAATTCGTCAAACACGATTCATTTTCACGTACGACGGAAAGAGTCAAAGGATGGGATTCACACTTAAAATCCATGTAAACGGTCATACATCATTGATAATTATTCTTCCTTTGGCCACCCTCCACAGTTGACCACAGTTTCTGTGCAGGAGAATCAACAGGTGGGACTTGAATTGAAATCTGACGACGGGGACAGGGGAAGTAACCATCCAAGCAGGTGTAATTAGAACTAGAATGTCCTATGAAATGTGGCAATACGCATTTAAATATTATTTTTGATTCAGTGATTACATCATTGTACAGGTATTTTAAACGACTGCTATAAAATATTTGTGCTGAAAGCAAACAAAGGTAAACAGATTAAGCTTTGAACGTTAATGGCAAAAAAATAGTTCCAGTGGGACAAATCGAGTGTTTATACATGCAACCTTATGGCAACTTCACGATTCATGGTTTCGGAGCCACCGACCACAAGGTAAAATAAAGATGATAATGGGACCAGGGGCAAAATACCCCAAAGGGGGTCAGCCCATGGTCCCATCTTATAAATAGGTAGTGTAATGCGTAGTATCATTACATCATCACCGAACTTTTTCAGCCCAGGAATGTTTCCTTTTTTTAAGAACATAAATTATTGGGCTGAACCTACTTTGATAATTAATTACTGGCACTTAGCAATTCCGCTCTAAATATAAATAATAATTTTTAACACTTCTACTTACTGCAAATAACTGTTAGTATATTAACCATTGAGTTATTTGGCAATTATGACTTTGAATAATAAATAGATAATCATTATAACTAGGTAGTAATAAAACCGGCGTCGTCACTTAAGCATCAACGAATTTGACGAACAACTAATTCACTGTACTGTACTTACAACAACAAAAGGTTTGGTGACGAAAAAATCCAAACAAAACTAAATTCAAATAATATTCAAAAATATTAAAGATGATTCCAATGATTATGAGGTAGCAATAGCAAGGTCAGCCGAACTGACATTAAATTTTAGTTGATGAAATTATACCGCTTTGGCCCACTCAAGTGTTTACATGTATTTATAATGTATTTCCAACATGTTCACTGACAATAATGAAACAATTTGTGGTTACAAGCGCGTCCATGAAGAAACAAGAAAGCGACTGTGGACTGTTGACTGTGTAAAGTAACCTCTCATCGTCAGATTGATTTTCACGAACGGCCAATTAGTCTCTTCACTGTTAGCAATTAGTTGGAAGGAGGCATGAACAGATATGAATAAATAATTGAATATAGTACGTAGTACAGCTATAGCTACCTATAACGTTCAGTAATACTTCTCTGGACCCACATTATACATTACTGATTACAGATGAAAATGTTTGAGTTAACCTACAAAAAATACACAATCACAATCAGACAGCTTTAGCTTTATTATTATTCCGGAGATACACGATTATTAGCTTAGCATTACGACTGTAATTATTTTTCAATGATTCTATTTGTATACGCTTCAAATCAATTCCTGCTAAAAATTACTTTGCGTCTTCGTTATTCTATGTAACTTTATAAAGGTATACTTAAAATGTCTGCAACCAGAATGTAACGGTCAACGAAACTTTACCTAAGTTCGAACGCATGTCGTATTCAAATAACAGTAAAAAACAGAGTCTGTATTTTAACCCAAAGTTTGCATTCGTATATCCAGTACCTACGAATTACGAATTAGGTGTGTGTTTCTATTTTTCTATTATTTTTGTAGTTTCGCGTTTAGTTTTCGAGTTGGTGCCATGTCGTGGCCTAGCTGTTAGTGGTTACTTTGCTATTTGTCAATATATATTTGATTCATAGAATGAAGGGTTTGGCAATAAAGCTGTTGGAATATAATGCCGATTTTTTAATGCCCGATTTTTGGATGCCCGTTGCGCTGCTCTGTATATGTACTTTTAGAACCTTGTTCAGGGTATCTTAAATTAAAATTTGATAGCTTATAGGCAGATCGTGAAATCCTCCTATGTAATAAGCTACTTTGTGCTATTATATTTAATTTTTAATTCTTGATAAAAAGGGCTAATTTTTATTCGATCCTATCATTTTACATTTCACGAATTAATTCATTTATAATCGATTAACAAATGGTAAATTGCAACTTATAGTGTGTGTGTAGGTAGCTGCATGTTCTTGCAGATATTTTAGTATGCAGATACTATGGCGCTGATGGCAGAATTGCTTATTTTTTAAAATCGAAAGAATATTGTGAATTTCTATTATTGTTGCTTATTTTATTGTGACTGTGACGCTACTATCCCACTACTATCGCGGTTAAGCAAAAAATAATGGTGAAGGTAACGGGAGAAAAATTCAGAGGCGAATTGCACGCCAGCAGCCGCATGCCACGAAAAATAATTTCACTGAAAAATTGTCTTATGCTATGCTACGTGGAGGCATTGAATATTGAAATGAGTAACGTTCGAGTACTTATTTTGAATAAACCTTTTTTTTTTCGTTTTCTCATTTATAATCCATTGTGGCATTAATTCCAAAACACCACTTTAATTAACTTACAACAAATTAATTGTCAAGCCGAACATTACCCCCAGTCGACGACAAGTCACTGTCGTCAACAGTTGTTATTTTATTAGAATTTTCATTGCATTATCATTTTGCATGTGCTCAAATACACGAATAATGTAGCCCTTACAACTTTCAGTCGTTATGCTTAAGGATTATTAAAAGTACGTTGGCAACTTCCGCTAGATTCTGAAGAGCTTCCGATTATAGTGTTCAGTGCAGTGCACACGTGCATATTGACATATTCTATCTAAACTTGCCATGGAAGAGCATTGGTAATAATAATGCCCTGTGTATCCTGCTGTCTTTACTAATATAATACACTAGGGGTATTCACTTATTCTCTGCAACGCACTGCAAGCTATTGTTATGTATCCTCAACAAAGTTTTCAGAGGCAT
>JAQFZC010001505.1:0-29557 GCA_034695205.1 Dicyrtoma fusca | reverse complement strand
AAAAAAGATCCAGAATATTAAAGTTTATGTATTTTAACAAAGTATAAATCTTTAGGGCAGCTTGCACTGGTAAAGCAGAGCTACCTACATCCTTGCCATGTCTAATCTAATCATTCCAATTTCGACTGGACTAGTTCATTTTAAACTCCAAAGAAATTCGAATCAGAAGGTTCAAGAAACCAGAACGGAATATGACTGAGTCATACAAAACGTTTGTCAGTGAGCATCAAAAATAAATGCAACAAAATCACAACCCACTTTGAGCTCCTTAAATGTAAGTTGCAGCTATCCACTAAATCTATTTATTACTATACACAAAAACAAGATGTCAGTGCCAAGCCATGCAATTCATTTACTGAAGAACAAACTTGCGGAAAGCAAAACGAAAAAAAAAATTAAAAGTCAAAGTCAGAATGATCTGGAAGGGACAAGTCAGAGAGTCTCTAATTAGTATAAGTTTCTGATTTTGTACATCTATGTATTGGGCGTTCTACAATATACTACGAAGTACTATCACTCGTTTTCATCGTCTATAGAGGAACAGTAAATTTTGTGGTTCACACAAAGTACAAAGCCTGTGAAAAGTTTATATTGATTGATTTGTTAATTGTAAGTACACATACTTCTAACATATACAAACACATAAGAGGTTTTGATAGGATTAAATTAATACTACTGTTGAAGTTATTACTTAATGATAACGGTTTTATCCTCGCATTCCGGTTTAAGGATGTACGTTGCTTTGGAAAATTGGCTGTCAAATATACGAGCGGCAACTGTGTGGTAATAAAAGGGATAATGAAATTGAGGATAACTACGAGACCGGAGGATCATTTGTATAACTCTCTGTCTAAAAAATTAGAATGGGAATGTGCAAGTTAAAAAGTAATATGTAGCGATTTGGCGGCAGTGAGCGCAAAAGCCGACTTGAAACAAATTATATCTCCAATTCTTTTGACACATACATAGCTGCGCTGCTATAAGTATATACGTACCTACCTATACTTATATATGCAAATTTTGCAAATTAGGAAAGTGGAATTCCTTTCCTCAGACCCAGACGAACCTTGCATTCTGCGTAAAAGAAAACCCAGAATTCAAAGTAGGTAGGTAGGTATACAATCTAGTTCGTTTGTGCCCAAAATTCTATTGTACTACTTCTGGAATTGTTGCCTTATATCTTCTTTGATTTTTCTCAACTTCTACTCTGTTTTTTCCTATTTGAAACGAATCATCATTTACACCGTTGCTTTCCTAACTTGCAGTTTCCTTTTCTTCCTTTGAACCTCCATCCTCTTGCCCTACATCTAATAGGACCTAATGGCTAATCAATTTAGTTGTTTAGGGCTTTCAAAACAAATATGTGTAATATGCTTTTGGTGCCCCTCAACACGAATTCCCTCCCACTTTCCCCTTTTGCCAAGGTACTTGTAACGTCAAGCTATACATTAAGTCGACATTGAATAGTAGGCCAAGGCAGCACCTGAACTGTACTGTACATATGAAGGACATGATATTAGTTTTGTTATAATTTTAATGGCAATAATAATGGCATACACGAAACAATTACGGGCATAATACGCAATGAACCGTGACTGTGCCTATTAGTACAGAAGAGTCCTTCTAAAAATTGCAAACTATTAAATTTTACACGCATACCAAATTCATGCTATTATTTCACTCTTGTGGCTTTCTCCTGCTCGAGCATAATAGTGCCAAATTGCTGCCATTGCAATTACTATTATAATTACAAGCATAGAAGACTAGTGCTTCTGGTTGGTTTTGTGGGAGAATGTAATTTTCCAGTTGTAGGGAAATAATTCTGGGGTCTGGTACATTGTAGCTGTAGCCCTTCTTATTTGTCTGACTAGCTCCTATTTTGTACTGGACTTTGTACTTCAATTCCAAGAATGAACAACTTATCCAATTCAAAATTTGAATTCCAATTAATTCACTCATAATGCTTCTTTTTTTAAGCGGCAGCTGAACTAAATATAACCCGTGTCCCTACCTAACATGTTTAAATCTGCAAGTTAATTACCAGCCTGATCTTGTCTCAGAATATTACAAGCATGTAGCTTTTAAGTTAAACAGAATAGGGAGGGAAAAACGTGGTTGTAGTGTAAATTGGAATGAACGTATGTTGTAGTACTACAAATGCAAGCCATGGTTTTAATATTTGCGAAATCACTTTCAAAGCTTATTATCATGACTTGATTTTATCGTTTTCGTTCTCGTTCTCTTAAAATATTTAAATAGATACAAAGAAAACATTCATTTCCTTTGAATTCATTTCACTACATACCACTTTCTCCACCCTTTCATCCACGAACATGTGAGTCCACATGTTATCACATATTTAGCTACCCATGTACAGTGGATAGAAATACAAAGCTCTGAAGTAGGAATCTCATATAAAATATTTTCCACATATTGCAACCGTTCTCTCTCTCTTTCTCCGACTGCTGTCTAACAATCACATTGTAATGCAAAAGTCAACATTTTGGTTGAATATTGGATGTTATTAAGTTTCCTCTTCTTTGGCCTGGTCTAGAATTTAGGTTTCTATGTTATTGGGGAAAATTCTCATGATTCCCTTTGTACTTCTACTCCAGACTTTTCCTTTCTCCAGAATAGAAGATGGAGATGGAGCACCCTTCCCTCTCCACAATGCAATGTCCATACAGCTCAAGCTCTGCATTTAATTTTCTTCTTTAGCCGGGTTCACACTACTCCGAGTTCAAACTACACAACCTACTATCTGCAATGATGGTGAAAGTTTGATACCATAGTTTATGGAAGCTATTGCTTTCACTTCCTCTAACTGCTCCCTAATATTATCTATGTTTAAGCTCAAAGATTGATGAGACAATCTTGTTATGTAATATATACGAGGTCGGTCCAAAGGATGCCGACAAGTTCAACACACACACACACACACGGAGCATGTAATTTAAATGTGAGCAAAACTTAAGTCCATGGCTCAGTTATTGTTTGCATAAATTTTATTATCCGACCAAGTAAATCATGCTAGCCTCGCCTTCCCATCCTTTCACACTCTACGCAATGCTCCTTCAACGGTCTCAACCCGCCCGTTACGGTATTTAGAACGTCATGCAGATAATAACACACACACACACACCGTAAGATACTTAAGATTAGCACAGAGAAATGAATCATGCTTACTTATTGCTTTGTTGTATTTTTATTTTCTTGCGATTAAATTAGAAGAAGAGAATAGATGAGAAGTTTATCCGCACTCTCAATACATACATTCTCCAGAGAGAGAGAGAGAGAGAGAGAGAGAGAGAGATCAGACAGAAGAGAAAGCACATGAATACGTGCATGTATATTGCTATGTAAATAGTTTCGAAACTATTAAGTTTAACATGGCCAATTACAGTATTATACAAGGATTACCGTGCCGTGACTGTGGGCTACTGTTTTGGCAAGAGCTGACCGAATTCGTAAAAATAAATAAGTAATTAAATTACATTGAAGAGACGAAGGGTTTCCTCATAAATCCATTACCCCCACCCCCACCCCCTTTCCCCCCGTTCCACTTCTAGAAGAGAGAGAGAGTGGGCTAAGGTAAATTATGCATGCAATGATCCACTCTTATTTCTCAAGAGAGAAAGTGAGAAGTTTTTTTCCTTTTTCTTAGAACAAAATGTTGGAATATAATGTAGCATAATGGTAATTGTGGGTAACCTTCACAGAAGAGTCGCTTCCTTTGATGAATACGTGTGCTGGTGGAGGATTGGGAGATTCTGACACTGGAGCCCACACGGGATTCAGGTGTCAGGGAAGACTCGGAAAATATCATTGTCCTTGAGTTTTGCTTCTCATACAGCAGGGCTGGCTTCTCACATCGGCTCGGTGCTTTCTCCAACTGTCATTATAACCCAAATGTTCAAAATTAGACAAAAAGTTAAAATAATTATAAATACTGGAGGCAGACAATAATTTTTGTATAGTACTTTCACTTTTACCGTATATGTAACTTTGTATGTATAAACCTAAAAGTATTTCCATATTTTCACACTATAATGGACTCAGCGTTATGATGCTAAGATCAGAGCCACGCCACTGACTCCAGGATCAATTATATCGTTTATATTTTTGTTCGATTTCGTAGAGTGGCTAATGGTGGAGAATTCAAACTATACTTTCTCCAAGTTTAAAAAAGAACATTTGTACAGTTATATGGGATTCAATAATGGAATTATATTACACGCTTCCGCTTACTTTTCAAAAGTGTGAAGTGGAGGCTTTGCACTTACATACGTATACACCTACATAACATAGAAATGCTTTCACGACAGAATGTTGTTCAACCCACCCTTAATTGCGTGTAGGTAGTTTTGAGTCGATCCTTTGTATAAGCCGTACTAATTTTAATTTTAAACCGGGGGATTAAGCCCGTTCCAATTTAATACTTCCCATATCTGAACTAACCTAAACCAAACCAAATACACGATCTTCTGTTATGTATATTTGTGACAGTATGTACGTATATTCATACCATCTTGAAGTGAAGTGTGTTGCCTCGCTTTGTATAAGTGAGCAGTCAAAATAGGAAGTTTAAGTTGCAAATGTTTGGACGAAACATTTTATCCTTCGTAGTTAGTTTCCCGTACCCAGCCGTCTGCTCTGCCGTCGTCCGTCTCGCATTTTCTCTAATTCCATGTGTAATCGTAAATACAAACATAAAAGGGACAAGGGAGGATTTAGAACTCGAAGCTCACGGGCTTCCATGCCATAGCCCAAGTGATACAGGACGCAATGTACATAGTTGCATTTTGGAGCTCTGGCTTGTAACGTATAGTAAGAGTGTGCGGGAGATGGATAGTAATCAGAATACTAAGCAACCTAGCATCATAATTTCATTGAAATGGCGTGAGGAATTGGAATGTAATTAGCAAAGTTGTTCCATACAAGGGAAAGTATGTAAGTAAGCCTGTGTCCTACCCGCTGCAGTACATAATAGAGAATCCAATAAAATTGAGGGAACCAATTGGCAAATGTTCTTCAAATAACGGTTTTACAATCAACTTTACTGTTTGGCCTTCTCCTGTTCGTCATTCTTGTGTTTTGTGAGGCAGTGCAATGCAATGCAACGTAATGGAATGGAATGGAATAGAATATTGTGGAGTCATGGAGCTGCTGGCTAAACATAGAATCATAAGCCTTTAGCTTCCCAACGTTTTATTTGGGCTCACAACTAATACGTCGCTCTGGTAAAGCTGAGCTGAGCTCTTCGTTGAACTCACTAGTCAAACAGAGAGGAATAGAGACCCGTCGGTACCTGCCTTTGGTCGCTGTGTTGTAATTTTCTAATCTTTACAAGTGGCAGGGAGAAACTTGTCTACTCTCCCATATCCGATGCGATGTACGATCCCATAAGATACAGATGTATATTTCCAGTGTTACATATTGCTATTTCTATTTCTCATAATCATGAAGTAAAACTTTCACCCAAAATTCCATCCACTTACAGCTTTTACTTTATGCTGTACTTATTAAACTTGTATGTATTTTATATATAATGTACTTACTATTTATTAGTATTTCCTAGAGCTCATGACTTTTACAGCTGCGTATAGACTTTGTGTACAATTGCAAGAGTGTATTGCATCCCTCAGACATGTATTTATTGCACTATAAATATCTGTGGTGGCGTACATGGTGCAGTTCAGCTCCACGCACAATTACAGTACATGCTTTGTCATGGGATACTGTAGTTTATATAATAGAAATAAGATTGGAATTCATATATATACCCGCCCACTCATATACCTGCACTATGCTATGCACAGTAAAATATTCTACGTTGTGAAAAGAGAAAGCAAGCATTTTTTCCTTCGTCTGTCAGTCTATTTTACTGACTGACTGATCTGCGGACTGAAAGCTCGTCTCGTCTAGTTTCAGTTGCAGTTCGTTCGTGGTTTCTTCTGTTGGTTTTCATCTCGACGTACTACTACTTTACTGCTGCAAGAGGACTTTTAAGGTGTACGTGGGTTTTTAAGTACACGGAAGACCAAAGTAAAGTTTCTCCTTGATGTGGTTTCTATCTCCAATCTTCTACCTTTACTCTCGCTCTCCAACCCTGGCTAAGTTTTATAGGTCCAACAATGCACATACTAACTGGAGATCGTGATAGGTAGTTTGAGGAAAAGAAATAGCAATATACACCGTCAGTGGATACATCACCATTTCCCAGATGTGCGCACCCTCACTTCCACCTTCAGCCGTGTACTACTTCCACTTGTATCGCGCTCTCTGGTCTTCTACTTCTCTTGTTATCTAAATGATACTTATGGATTGAAGGAATTTCCTAGTTAACATTACGAAATTCTTCAAGCATCTCTCTCTCTTATTCCTCCACTTTAATCCTCGGGAAAAGTTTCCACAAAGCGTAACAGAGATGTTCGCTCCCCACGAGCCAAAAAAATATCTACTTGGTTGGAAAGGCCTCTACGGAGAAAGCCGCGTCCTGGAAGGAACCAGACGAAGACAGAAGGAAAGCTGTCGTGGCTGAATTAATAGAAACCATAATGAAGGAAATTTGGACTCGTAGATAGTCCATCTGGAGCTGGAGTGGAGGGCTCGTTGCTATATTACAGCACTATAACATCTCCACTCTAATATCACAACTCATGGACATTCTTAAACTGGACACTCTAGGACACATCTCCCCCTCACACTCTTGTATTTTTCAAATAGTCTTTTTCGCTCCAACGAACTTTATTCTTATTTCTTATTCAGACAAACACATGCATTTTCACTTGAACTATTCTCCTATAGAGATTTCCTTATAGGCCCCGTTTTCTGGTCAACATCCGGCCAAGTCAGGCCAACTCAATGCAAAGCAACACAGAGCATAGTACAATGAACCAAATACGGGGAAAAGCAGACATCTCAAGCAAGCTACTTATCTTCGTGCTCACGCTTCTTACTTCCCTCAGCATTTCCTACATCTCCATAGTCACCACATTTGTATGTATATTCTACGTATGTATAGCTCCACTACTTTACGTATCGCCGTATTTGTACTTGCATTTGTATCTCAGCCCATAAATATAAATGCAGGGATTCTTTCTCTCTCTCTCTCTCTCTGCTCGGAAGTAACCACCACCGCTGAATTTATACTCTCTAGTCCAAAATGGTAAAGAATGGTCCGGGATGCTCAATATATTTTTTCATAGTCTCCATCGTTTGTCTAGGTCTACATTAACTCTACTTGGGCTCACCAACGGGATGGGGAAATTGCACTAGTAATACCCCAGGGACAAGTGAGTGCATATGAAGCTCTGCATCTGAAGTAAAGAATCAAGATATTCAAGTGGAAATGTTCGGCCTTATCCTCTCAGTAAAGACCTACTTCCTTGGTGGATATGCAACGTCCTTTCCTTACCCTTTCCACCAACCTCAAATTATACATTAAACACATAACCTCATAAAGGGAGAAACCCCTGGCATTCATCTCTACACTTCCATCTCTTCGACATATCACATCTTTTTTTTTGCGGTGACTATGTATCTGATTTTTCTATCATCCATAAACTACAATACCGCGCTTTCAAATGTAAACCATACACACACTAGAAAGAGGTTCAATTTCTATTACATCTTCGCCTTCGCCGCGGAATCATTTTTCTTAATCCGAGCAATCCAGCTCACTGGATACTTCAATGTATTAACAACTTGAGTAACGTAGGTTTATCCAGTATTGTGCGTAGGCGGGAGGGTTGACTGCTGAAGTATGCGTATCGCTTTTGAAAAAAGGAGTTGCAAGACTCCACCAGAGCCAGATTGAGGATGCAGCAGTAGAAAACGAGGAAGGTCTAGTTGTTCTAAAAACCTCTAATCCCAAGTAAAAAAATGCATGTAGAAAGAAAAGCCATGTGTAACTCGGGATTCGCTGAAAATTGGCTTTATTTTTGGCACTTCGAGACAAGTAAATAGGCTGCTTTGATACGATATTTTTGCATTAGCGTCTAGATCCCATTCACTGAATTAGCCCTGATACTCTGATACAAGATACAACTTAGAAGACGAAGAGCCCAGACTTCTTTCTTCTATCTTCATATTGTAATGCATGAAGCATCCAACGATCGTAATCGGAGTACCTACTACTTATTCTACCCTCTACAGTTTCAAACTGAACGGCAAGACAGAATCCACACACATCAGACTAGACCAAGCCAGACGGCACAAACAAACAATCTAGCGACAGCAGCAACAGTAAACAACTACAGCAGTCTCCCGTATAGGCATTTATGTCGGAGGCTAGAATGGTTTTGGCTCCTAGTGCCTTTGGCTGGGCCCCGGGATCAACTAATTTCAGGCTACAAGGGCACACACACTCAATTATCTTTTTATTCAGTAATGAGGAAGTATACATTTTTTGCAAGTCTAATGTGCCGTCCACACTACGGTAAGTCTGGCCAATTCTAAGACGCCTGCAACCTAATTTAAGTCTGTCTTAGCGTAGGTCTGATCCACACCTACGCACTAGTCCGGTGATAGTCTATTTTAAAACACGCTGCGTCCCCACTTGCAGCTCTGGCTGAAAAACATAATTTTTAGCTAATTTCAATTATCAGGGATCAGTGAGTTTTAGTTAGGGATTAGCTAGTTTTGAAAACTAAAATACTTATTATTAATGGTAACGTTACACATTTCAGCATCTATTTATTTCATTTTCATACTGGGCCAAAGGTCGTGAAGTGCAAATCGAAGCCGCGTTGGCGGTCATGGTGTTATACTGTATAGTCGAGCAATTCATTCAACTCAGCAAGTCAACGTTAAACATAGTTCATTCATAAGATTGCTAGAGCAACACAAATATTGACACCCTCCTTGAACTAACAATTTCTCAATCAAGTTATTTTCATTAATGTTATATGCACATTCAACATAAATCCTAACACTAAATAAGAGTTAATATTCTAATGCAAACTAAAGAACATTTCTCAAGCTGAAGCTCGGCCTTAGGAAATGTGATCAAAATTATAAATTATGACCTATACATGAATACACGCACCTATGATTTAACGTACTTACAATTATGTAAATAGGTATACATGTACAAATTCAAAGATTTTCACGTATTTTATTCGCCTTTACTTTTCACTCAGCAAATTATAATAAAGTCATCATAATAATAAAATTTAAATGATGCTTTTTTTGGTGTCCCGGTGTTTTTGCTTTTTCTATTTTTCCTTAGTCAATTCTTTATGTTACTCTGTGCTGATCTCCCTATAAATACGAACAATCCATGCATTATCCAACTGCATATCTAATATTTCACAGTAAGATGTTTCAATTGCATCAGTAGTTTTAGTACTTAGCTTATTCCTTCAAGGTTGTGCATTCAATTGACAAAACATCGCTTGGTGCACTAAAAAGAACACAGACAATGCTCTCAATGCGTATCTTTATCCATTTGCATACAATAAAGCCACAAAAGCTCATTAGTTCACAAGAAAATAGTTCACCAAGGGAGAATGCAAGCGTATGTGAGTACATTTGAAACCAGCTGATCCCACTGTCCGAGGCCAGAGCCAACCAATCTTGTTGCCTAGGCCACAAAGCTATGGCCCCAACCCCGTGTAGCCTACGACGTATAAATTAGTTGGAATAGTATTATGGATAGCACGTTCGTAGTTTGTTCACGGCCTTTTCGTTTTTTCTTCTGTACCCATTAGAATGCTTATTACATTGTTAGAGTACTGAGTAGTTAGGTAGATATACAGAATAATACATACATAAATCAGAGTAAGTGGTATACATATAGGAGGGTCGTGTACACGCATTAGGTAAGTAAAGAATGTAAAACGTTTTTTGACAACTAAGTTGGTTGGGCTGGACTTGGACTTCGATTTGAACTGGGGCTGGGTTTTAGATCTCAAAAGATTTTGTGCTGTGAACAGGAGAAAGTGAAAGCAAAAAGTATCTAGAGTCCACAGGACCAACTCTAGCATTGTCTGAAGCTTTCCTAAACTCAATGCTACTGTAGTGCCTGCTCGGTCTCCCTGCCTTTTCCCCGTATTGTTTGGAAGCAGGACAACAACAAATGCACTTTATTTTACACACATGCTTACTTCACTTTCCTTCTACTTTACTACTTTTCCCCGTAAGTACGAAGTAGTGAGGAACTAGCGAGACAAGGCAGGACAGAATAAAAAACCAAATGTGAAAGAAACTATTGAGTGGATTGTACAGAGTAGTTGTTCAGAAATAACAATGGCAATGGCAACTTCCCTGCACTCACTTTTCCACCTTGCAGTGCTTTGCTTGAGTTTGCTTGGTTTTGTTGTTGGTGAAAGTACTAGCCACCATTCCATCCAACAGTTCCTTCCTTCCCTGATCAATCCAAGTGAAGCCAAACTTTCCCATATACTTGTCTTTCCCTTCATCCAGTTAGAATATGTAATGCTTTTTCCCAAAAAGGTTAGATCTAAATACATGAGCCGTAGTCAAGGGTTTCAAAGTGCCTACACGAACTAATCGCAAGACTTACCAGCGGAAGAGATACTGCGAATTGGCTACGTGAAGTTCACACACATGCACAGTACATATAAGTACACAGAGAAACCCTCACAGAAAAACACATCAAGAGGAAAAACTAAGAAAGAAAATACTTACGTTGTGTCTGAAAGAAATAAAATAAATGTAAACGAAACATCTCAACATCAAATAAAGAAAGTTGGCAAGAATCATCTCCACGAGTACATATAAATACTCGACTCTACACGCATATCTAAATGCCGCAAAATGTCTGATAGGTAGGACGAAGACATTTTTCCATGGTGGTGGAAAAAACCAAAAGAAAGACATACCCACCCATTTCACGTCCATAAAAACGCATCAACTCCAACCCGCCTAACTAAGGACAGTCACGAGAACCAGAACGAAAAAGAAAGCAAGTCTCACACGGTGAAATGACATGACTGACTACAGGGAGACACAAGTGAAAGAAGTGAAAGCCAAGTGCCAAGGCAATGTCTCTCGCCTAGAATGGAGCAAACCGGTGAATACTGGATTGATAGTGGTGGGGTTCTTGGTAACTGGAATATTTCTCCAGTAGAATCTCAGCACCCGTTGAGAAGAGCCCATTTTATTTTGCAAGTTGATTTTTTCCTCCAGTATCGTATGCAACTCAGTCAGTGAAATTGTGGCACATGAAATACATTGGGAGAAAGTACCGACCGACGTGCATCGTTATGGTCCTATATCTTACCCTATCGTGTCGTATTGTATTCCCTTGAACTATATAATCTGAACATCTGTCTATCTACAAAGTCTATGCAGTGAGCGGAGAAGATAGATGCTGATATCCTCATAGCCTATGATCTGTAATACTCAAGTGAATGTATATTCTCAATTCCCCTTCACAGATGAAATCACGAACGACGACTCCGATACGACTTACATTGAGTGTGAGCTCGTATTACATTGTATCAATTGTGTTGGAGGGTATTAGTATTATCACTGTTCCCCCTTCTACATTCTATACCTTTCGTCCAATCCCATGTATACCCTAGCATAGGAACAATGCGATCTCGTTACAGTTACCACGGAAGGTCTATGTCAAAAATTCCACGAGATCAGAAATTCAATACCACATTTTTTTGGATAGATACACAGATTAGATGCGCCGAGCATAGTGGAGTGCAAATCAAAGCATATAGAGAAACATATCACAAACAATCCAACTGATACAATTCCCCTGCTTTCTTCCTTACCTACTCTTTTTTGTTACACACACACACGGATCAAATTGTATTCAGGAATACGCCAGATTTATTCTTTCTTCTAGCTTCCCACTATTTCAATATTTTTCAGCCGACAGCCTCACTCAGTAGTATTACCAGCATCAATATCATAGTACCGGCTTGTCGATTTAGATTTCAGCAAAAGAATTCGAGAACTCGTGAAAGAATCACTTTCTATTTTACCACTCGATTGTCAATATCGTCAGAAACTGAAATATATGAGACGGCCTGCAGAAAACTTTATTCCAGTATGAATTGAATACCCGGCTGACGGAGTGCTACCAATGAAAGCAAATAGTCAAAGAGTCAAATAGCAATGCAAACGAGAAAGAATACTAACTAACTATGTCACAGTAAGGTTAAATATAATAGAACTCCTCAAATCCATATGTGACTTGCAATTCCATTTAGGATTGCAAACCACAAATGTCAATGGTAACCTCCCCAAATGCCCTGCAATCGCACCAACAACGCTACAAAAAGAGCCATCACCAATAAAAGCACACAAAAAATAGGGTAGCAACAGTAAAACTATCACGAAATCCACAGCGGATGTGAACGAAGCCCACTTTTAGCCTCCGTATTTTTTATTTGATTGTACATGACTCCGTATTTCCGTACTTTCAACTCTTATGCTCCCACTCCTTATGTTCCCACCTAGTGAAAGCAAACACGTGACAAAACAAGCAAACTACGACACACAATCCAACAACGAAGCAACGCTAAAATAAAAGGTGTGCTAACGCTCAGCAAACGAAAGAACTCGTTCAGGTTGATGACCAAAACAATCAGGTTTCAAAGTTAGCAAAATGTAATACAGAAAAATGTGTGTACGTAAATTCATAGCTAGGTTGTTCGTATAGGATATGACAAAATACCGTCGAACGGAAAGTAGATACTTAAGTACTTTCCTTAAAGTTAACGTTTAGTGCTAAAGATATTCTTCCTATTGAAGCTGTTCTTCCATTCATTCGTGATTTCGACACTGAAAGTTTGAAGTGGCCTCGTGGATAGTCTTGAGTCAATAATTTTTTTGTTCCGTTTTTACTGATTTCTCCAAGAGAAAAAAAATGCGCACAATTTTAAAAGCATAATGGAGAGAGAAAATATTCAGCGTGGTATGAGCGCAGTACTCAAATCAATTTACATGTGAAAAGATCTTTCCCAGAAGAAAAATTGAGTTTGATATATAATGAAATAATGATATATACAGAATAGCTATTATTCCTACACATGTATGGACTGTATATGAAAGCTAAATGAGCCTTTGGATATTTTTCACAAGGAGGGAGAAAGTCAAAGTAAGAGCAAACGCTACCATTAAAGTATCAAACCTAAAGCAAAAGAAAAAGCCAAGAGCCGCTCGTGAGAGAGAGAGAGAGAGAGAGAGAGAGAGAAGGCTCGAGTATATAATATAAGAGCACACTATCAACCAGTAACCATCAACCATTATTATATTATTATATTTACTAAACTAACCATTTTATACTCAACTCGACTACTTTCACCATGTTATAAATCTCACGTCTTATGATGCTTTTATCAACTACCATCATAAACTATATCTCTGTCTGAACAACCAACCTAACGCCCAGCTCAACAACCAACCCAACCAAAAGCAAAATTTTCCTGTAATGTACTTTCTCTGGCTTTCTCCGTCCTCTCATTTCTTCAAAAACCAACAGCAACAACCTTACAAGCTAAACCTCTCTCTCACCACCACCACCAAGCCCTTCCATTCCCTGCCAGTCGTCGAGTACGTATCTGTAAATCCTGATACCCAAACCCATTAAATATTAAGCTTTAAATTTAAATTGAACTCAGTATTAATCATAGAATCATTCATCACCTACCCATCTATATGTATACATGCCAAAGTACCACTATCTACACGTTCAAATCATATACAGGTATACACAATTTCTAGCAAAGTAGACACTTTCACAGTATTTTAAATTTCGTCTAATAATAGAGCCTTTGCACGCTCTCTCTCTCTCTCCTCACGCTTTCCCTGCCATGCCTTTCCTTGTCCTCCTGAAATGGCTCCCAACTCGTCTACTCGTCGATTTAATTTCCTCTTTTTAAGACTTTACACAATGCACCAAAATCCCACTGCTTCTATGTATATCCGCCATATCATGGTCATGGTGATCCATGCATGTACTGCTCACTCACTCGGTTTTTATACTGCAATGCAAATATTTCACAAGCTACTGTATGTACGAGTACGCATGGGAGGAATACTTAACCGCGTCAAACTAGAACCTACAGCCACCGCCACCGGTACACCCCAATCCATATTAACTTACATTCACGCAGCCAGGTACCTAAGCCCTTGCAATATAAATCTGAGCAATTTGCGCAACCAACTATGCCCACATTTAACTTGGCCTCGCTGAAACATACAGCTCAAAATTAAAGGAAAAATCTGCTTAAGCCAGCCATACAACACCATTGCATATGATTACACGGATACATTCTTCACTGTTTTCACTTTTCTTCAACCTTCCAATTGGACTCGCGTTTCATGGCAGAGATATGCCAAGCTTTTGTCTTACTGGTCTAAAATGTTCTGAACATTCAGGTATTATTGTTAGTACCGTTGTGAAAAATAAGAACTGCAACAATTTGCTGAATACATATAATGAGGATGGACACCGTAAAGTTAAAAATAATTTCAACAAACAACTTTCTCCGATTTTTGCCTTTCTCCAGGGAAAGTATGCCAAGTGAAAACAAAAGTAACATGAGAAACTATTATTACAAGAAGCAAAATGCAAGCCTGCAGCAAACCAACAAGTAAAATGATCGCTTCATTAACATGATTGGATATTTTACAACGATTATAATCATTCTTATTTCCTATTATGACCATTATACGCGTAAACATAAGCTCAGATTTCCCAGGAATACCGAGAACAATAAAAGAAGTTTCCATCTTCTTTAAAACTCAGAACGATTCAGATCTAAGTACCTTCCAACTTCCATCTACAATACGCTTATGAATGGGAAGAGAAGCATAACAACATGAATCTCTCGGGAATCGACGGAAATAAAACAATGAAAAAGACGGGGAAGTGCCCAGGCGAAAAAAAAACAAATGAAATTCATTAATTCTAACCTACACAGTCAGTTCAATGTTCAGCTTTCTGTGAAGTCAGCTCCGAGTTTTTTCAAGGAAAACGTATGTTTTCGAATGTAAAACCAAGGAGTTGTTCTTTAGACTTAAACTAAAGAAAATCGGTCTCTCATCGTCAATCTATAGATAAATAATTTCTCTCAAGTTGCTCCTCTCAGCTTTCTCTTATGCTTCTTTCCCTTGCCATCTCCACCTCACTTTCTTTTTCCTCTCCCCACTGTTTCTCTTCTTGATAATATGCTCTTTTAAGTGGATGTCGGAAAAAGTCATTTAATGGTGACGCCACTGACTCTCACTTCCTTTCTTTCTTTCTTTTCAGTAAATTCCATAAAGAAAAAAACTGAAAGTCAAAGAGAATGGAATTACTTGAGAAAAATGAGGCAGAAAATTAAAGTGTCGAATAACTGCCATTGAGGAAAACCGATTGCAAAATAAGACCAAGGCAAGGAGAGTCTCCCCTTCTAGGTTAACGCCGTGCTGAGGGACTGTATTGGATTTCGAATGACATGGTCGGTATTCATACTGTTTTATGCACACAAGAATAAAGACGCAGCCAGCTTTATCAAACAAGTTCCTTCGACAACGTTTTTTTCACGTTTTTCAATTATTTCATCTGTACATTGTACAATAAAAAGAAAGCTTTCTTTTAAGCCTACAGCTTTGTCGCCTACAATTTGAAGCTTTGAATTCAATTCAATATTTAAAAAAAGGAAAGGAAAAGAATCATTTTTTGCTCTTTGTCTTTTACAAAAACACTTCATAAAACCTAGAGCGTACCAATGTTGTACAAATGTAACAATTGAGAAAATCATGATTTTTTTGTCGCAAGGAAATGGTGAAAGAAGGCTGTTTGAAAAGGGAGTAAAAATAAAATCGACTTAAAGTGAAAACCAAATAATGTTCAGCTCCATCAATTGCTTTCATTCCATTTCATTCTCCATTTGAATCAAAGAAACTAACCCTAGTAAATTCAAAATTCGAATTTGAAATTGCGATTGGAATTCAACTTCGAATTTGAATTCACAATCAGCATAATTGTATTTTACCCACGCCTCAACTAGGGACAAACGAGTGTGTCTATACAGAACAAGTAGAAAAAAGAAAGCACATGGGTATAGAAACATTATCAAGGGAAAAAGCAGAGAGAAAGAGAGAGACACACAAACTCTGTTCGAACGCTAAATTGTATCTGATCTGATCTGATCATCTCATCTCCTATGCACACAGTGTACAACCATCAATGTAAAAACGGAGAAAGTCTTGGGAATTGTGCTAGTAAAATCAGAAAATCAGGAGCGATCAGAGAACAATCCAATATGGCGTAGAGACGTGTGCTTGTATGCACTCGGTTGCATATCCCCAGACTCCCTTCCGTTTAAAGGTTGCGAAATATACAAAAATCTATACAGTCTTTCTTAGAACTAACGATACTAGGCTGATCGTTATCATCTAAACTCAATCCAGAACTAAAGCTCATGAATCCATGAAGAAGAAGCCAAGGCTTTGCTTTTGCTTGTACTTTTACGTTCACATCTTGGAGGTGATAGATACGTGACCATTTGGATGTTGGTTTTTGACTTCCACGTCAACTTGACGACTCCAACAACATCCTCCCCTCTCGATCATGTTACGCCGCTCGTCTTCCCGTGCACACACGTTGTTGTTGATGCTGGCTGGAGTGATACTACAACTGATAGGGATATCTGCAGTCTAGCCAATGAACAGTGTTCGAGTTTTGAAGGGAAGGAAGTAAGCCAAAAAAAGAATGAAATTCATGGAGTGCAGAGCAGTTAAAAGTAGCACGAAGAGACAAGAAAAGTGCGAGCAGAGAAGTTTTGGCGTGGTGAGAGTAGATTGGAAACAAAAATATGGGACATTTCCCTCCCCTCAATTTTATAGCTTTTCCCTCGTACTTTCTCTTTGGATGCAATGCTTTACGCGTCGATCCCACCACACCACGCCAGGTAGGCATATACACGGTTTAAAGAAAGTTAGAAATAGAAAGTATAAATTCCGGCGCTGTTTCACGTAAAAATGGAATGGCTACCGGGAGGAGTACACACGTACTGTAGCTAAAACCGGCGGTGCCGGTATTCCAGGAGTGCTACTAGTATTTCCCGTATTTTGTATCTAAATATTTTGCCACGCTCTTCAGTAGCATAGGCTACAGTACGCAATCTACTACAGCACTACAAGGCTGTCGATATACAGGTATCATTTTATTTATATCAAAAAGAGTGCACCTACCTACGTATGCTTGGGATGTGAAAGAATTGGTGATTCTACTACTAGTGCTAGTTTGGTTCTGGTTGGCCTAGGCCATTCTTTGAATCCAATATCCGCGTCTCGACAATTTCCCCAGCCTTAATCTATGTATTATGCATGGAGTCTGAACAGGAAATAGAAATAGAAACGTGGTCGTTTTCAAAGCATGATATTTCTTTCTTGGTCCTTCAGTAATGCTCAGTACGTATGGACAGTTTTTTATTGCTCTCAAATAGCATACACTACACAAAAGTTCTATCTTTATTCCCTTCATTTTCCTCTACTCCTTCCCACTACTCCTTACTACGTACTTCCTTCACTCTCTCCTGTTCTCCCCGTGACTATCTATAAGGCAGAGCGTAGGCGATACAAATGTGCATCTTATCATTAGTTGAGTACACTATTTTTTATTTTATTTTGACGATAGCAAGTGCTGTACACCACGTCGAAAGATACCTAGGAAGGTGCGGGACTGAAGGGAGGCAGTGGTAGTAAGACTAGTAGAAGTAAAAGTAGTACTCGCGTCAGCTCGTGAATTTAACAAACCTTGTATGTTTCTATGTTGTTGGTACAAGTCGCGTGGGAATATTGTAATACATTCTCCTCTTTCTTTTGTGCTGACTCACTCCGTCCTCCAGTCAAATTTCACTTGGAACCGTTTCCATTCCTAAATTAAACTTGTCTTTCAAAATCTCACTTTCTTCCTCTTTCCCTTTTCCCTTTGGTCGCCCTGTATCTGTATCCTTTCCTCCCTTTCGGCTTTCTCCTCCTTATATTTCCTTTTGTACACAGTATACCTTAGTATGCACAACATTTTTAGACTGCCCCTATCACACCAAATCGGACTAAATTCTGCAGTGCTATGTGTATACACGCTTTTTTTACATGGTCAAAGTCACAGAGAGCATTTGTGTGACCCGACTCCTATCAGTGTAAAATGCAGGACGCAAATACAGTAAACCTCCTACAAACTTTCACTTAAAATAGTCACAGTATCTGAAATATCTGTAGCTCCAGATGTGTACTTTGAAAATAGTCAAATTTTCTTTCCCTTAACGAACTTCAACAGTCCCAAAGTCTAGGATGGAACAGAACCGCACTCCACTGCACTTTCAGGAGGTCTACACTAGAATTATGGAAGAAGTCGTCTTTACTAATGTATGAGCGAGACTCAAAGGTAGTGAAGGGCAGTTTATGGTGGTGTTTCTTTATTCCGCTGAGAATCTTGCCTTAGATCCCATCCCACACCATATCAAAATAATTACATAGGTACTTTTTGTATGGATATATACCCCCCTTTTCAGAGCATAACAAAGTTATAGATAGTACGTAACAGAGTTTCAACTCGGAACAAGTTAGTCATGAAACAGTCAGTTCCAGCCGGTGTAACATTCACCCTTTCTCCCTTTCCCTCTCGTCTACATGATATTTATTTATAAGATTTTAGCGGATAAAAAAGGGAAAAAAGAAAGAGAAAGACGAAAAGAAGAAGAAAAAAAGAATGTAACGAAATTGTGAAATCGTGAAATAGTAAGAATAGTCCGTCCGAACGTTGAGCGAACCTCTTCCTCTCAACCTCCACAACTGTGAATACTTTGAACAGATGATTCAATCCATATCTTAGCTCTGCATAAAGATTTACGCGTATGTATATTTGATGACATGAAATACAGAGGAGGAACATGTGGGATATGAAATCTTCCTCTTGCTCTCTCCTCTCGTCCTCCCAAGGCATTTGATTTGAGGTTTGTGGCTAAGAATGTCTCTAACTTTTCGAAAGGAGACAGATTCCAAAACCCTAACCAATTCCATTATATGGACACCCTGATATATGCCCCTACAATGCACTTCCATCACCTCTACCAGTATATCAAGCATCAACGCAGAAGACTAAAATAGACAGGGATAGATTTTATAGAATTCAGAAGATTCGGTTAGTACATCGTTTAATGAACAGTAAAATTTTCCAATTACTTCTAACAAAGGAACTATCCATGCCAATACCATTATTTCCTCTACTTTGTAAACCATAATTAGTTTATTTAACACTTAAGAAGTATAATATTTCAGTCTCAAGGATCGCGTTAAAGAATGATATCAAGCCGACCGACATGCGCATTTTTTTAAAAATTTAACAGGGATGAAGCGAGAAATTATTCTCCAAGAATATTAAATAAGGCTTACTCACTGCAGAAAGGAGAACGATTGTTATATAAAACAAAACCCAGACTAGCCGTGTCAATGAAGCGCACAAAAATCTGTACCAGGGGCCGAGGTTCAAGTCTTAAAAGCATACGTTGTACTCTTAAAACCGTAGAGTGTGTAGAAAATATCAGTAGACACGGTCTAGGAGCTATCAAAGTACCTACGACTGTAAGGCCTGGACTGTAAGCTTTCAGACTCTAGTGCAGTATTATATTGTTATGCAATATCACATTATAATTTCTTACAAAGGTAAGGTGATTCTACAGTTCCCCAGTTCAAATCCCAATTCACAAGAAACGGAAATAAAGAAAGCAAAGGAAAAGTAGGTTGGGAACAAAGTGAAAGCAAAACTTTCTCTTCAAAGTCAAATTTTCACAATATTTTAAGTGCAGTCAGTGAGTGAAGAAGTCAGTGGGGAAGTGAAAGAATGCCTACGAAACGCTCAAGCTATTTAAACTCAAAATGATTTCATCTAACAGACACACAGACTGTCAGAATCGTATACTGTGCTGTACAAGAAAATGTAGGCTCCTACGCCGTACCTCGGTAGTGTGCATCCAGCCCACCTTTCTCTCTCACGAGAAATGTAAAGCCTCGGCTGTCTGGATGGTCTGGCTGGCTGGCTGGCTGGTTTAGTCTGGTTTGGTTTGGTATCTTCGTTTCACTTTTCAAATTCAAACCAAATGAGAGATGAATGGTAAAGTGAGCTTTCCTCGTAGACCCTCACTGTCTGCAATCTGCAATACTATCTGTACGAGGGTACATATGACGAAGAAAATGATAATCCCGGGATTTCCTCATTTCATTAATCATTCTGTATACCTTGAGGGAAGTGCTACTACATATTTCCTCCCGCTATTCAGTTCATCCCTATCCCACTGCAAACCATAAACTGCACCTATATGAATCTTGTTTGTCTTAGGTCTGAAGCGTCGGATGAATTCTAATATAAAGTGCGTTGATACTATATTTATACGACGTAAAAGTGGAGAGGGCTATGAAAGGTGGTTGCAGGTGTTATGCCTATAACTTTCTAGACAAATCTGATTCTTTCTATTCGAAACTCATTAGCAGCTGTAGACACCAAGGTATAATATTATTATTCATGCCCACTTTCTCTAGAAATTACATGGCTATATGGTTTGGGGGAGAACGATATGCTTTATCCTTTTGTTCTGCTTCATTAAGTTTGACTTGATAACACTTAACATACATTCGTGAGATATCGTTTCGTTTGGCTTGGCATGTCTTGACTTGGTTTGACTTGACTTGGCGAGTGGTCTGGTAGGAAAAGGTCTGAGATAGATGTATAGGATAGGCTCTTATGTTTTCTCATCATCTTTTTAAAAAGTATATTATATTGTTGGAAGTAATAGTGTTTTTCTAGCGGAGTCTATGTGGAACCACGCCACACACCCAGCCGAGCAGACTCCAGATCATACAGAAAGAAGAAGAAGAAGAAGAATAGAAAGCCAAAGCTGTCGTTTATGACAAAAGGAAAAGTTTTCACAGGTGCAAGCTAACTTGTGGTTGGGACTGGGGGAAAGTTTTGGTTATCTACTCATAGGCAGTTGTGTGCATTGGAATTGGAATAAGAAAATGTTGACTCTAGTAGAAATGCATTATATTATGCTAGCCTCTTCGTCTTTCTCAATATGGGAAAGTAAGAAAGTAAAAGAGAAAGCTAGAGAGTGTTGGGTTTTTGGCACAAAATGTATGCACACAATTTTGTACTTGGGAGAGTGTTTCATCCAAACGGTGTATTTATCTTCACTACTGTCCCTTCCTTCCGAAGAATCCTGAATCTCTACTTCCTTGTACACCGCTTCCTTTGCTTTCCCCTTTGGTACCACACCAAAGCAGGAGCAAAGCAACTTTTTTTTTCATGTTTGCCTATGTACATACCCATATAAAATAGTAATGGCAATGTTAATCTGGTGATGCGATGGGGAATGAGTGGAGAGGAAACACAAACATTTGGAGCGAGGCAAGGAGCAGACGAGAAGGACTAACCTTGTTGGGATTTTGGTTGGAGGACTGACGGCTGTTGGCCGGAGGCCAGGAGAAAGGTTCACTCACTGGTACAATCAAATCTAGCTCCGTTTCCCATTGTTTTGTCTGCTGCTGTTGTTGTTGTTGCTGCAGTTGCTGCTGTTTATTTTTTACAGGTTCACGTTCACGTCCAACGGATGGGACTCGGGAGAGAGCCTGTCAACCAACAAGAATAAAAAACTTTGAGCATCTCTCACAATCACGCAGTGCGTACAGAGTGCTGTGTGTAGAGATGCATGTAGAAGAATTAACAGGACAGCATTTGGTGGAGGACGCGGGTGGTCAGTGGGATGCTTTGGTTGGGTATTTGGACAGACGGGAAATTGCCAGTCATTTCCCATAAGTACTTTGACTCTCACTCTGGACATGCATAAGAGAAACTGAGCAAAAGTAAAAGTGACAGGGATACGCGGGGCTGGGGGGGTAAAGTTGGAATAAATTGATGGTAATCATTTTGGAGCTGGAAATGTTAGAAGCGTCCCATCTGGAAACGGTGGTTGGTGGGAGGGAGGGAGGAAGTAAAAGGGGGGAAAGGAGATGAAACTGGAATGCATTTGATCCTACCTCATTTGTATCTCTTTGACAAAACTCTTGAGACCACTCTGGGGGCGGTGGATAGACTCTTGAAGTGGCACTTTCATGTTGGGACTGATGAGGAACATTGGGTGGCGTGGAGGGTGGCGGTGGTAAAGGTTGCGCCACCACGTTGTATATCACCGAGTGTGGTGTAACATCACTCTCTGATGAGGACGCTTGACATTTCGATAGACAGTCCCGCCGATCAACAGATGCACAGCTTTGACTCCGATTTCCTTCCAAACTCTCAGAATCTGGCTGACAGCAACACTCATGAAGCACTTCACTTGAATCATCCAGGCACGATGTGTGAAGCACCCATTCTTCAGAATCCATGTATGCGGATATTGCCGATGTAGATGAGAAGGTGGATGCCTCATTTTTAAACACTTTAGTACTTTGTCCACTTCCTTCCCCCACCCTCGTCGACGTCCCAGTCTTTCCCAAACTAGTGACTTTACTCCCCGCACTCCTATCCACTCTCTTACCACTGTTCCCATCCACGAGAAAAGACGTGGGAAATTTTCTTCGAGCAGTGAACTGAAGTCTCTTAAATCCTTTGAATTGCTCCTCATCCGATTCATCACCATTTTGAGCCACATCCAACTGGACACCGACTGCGGACACATCACCCGATAGCGATGACTCACCCATGGCGGCGGTCTTTTTGGACCGCAACATGCCTCACCTACGCACATTACCTAAATTACCTTCCACAGTGTTTTCAACAGTATTACCTTATTCAATAACGGAATGTTCCTTTCACCCGGGTAGGTCATTGGAGTTGACAGAAGGAATTGGAATTTCAAGAATTAGTCAACGTCTCAACGACCACCACCACAACACCACCACGCACCATACACATCGACTCAGCTCAGTCTAAACAATTCGAACCGGTCAATGTATTATGTCAAGTATGCAAAGCTCACCTCAGCCTAACCACGATCCAAGACCAGATCAAACTCACGGCCAGTGCATGACTAACAGGAATTCCACGATGACATTCAGTTAACTAAGGCTCTTTGGGACTGAGAGAGAGCGAGAAGGAAAAGAGTAGAAGGAAAGATATTTCTCGTGGAAAACGCAGACCATGACAGGCGCAACTCAGGAGTCTCCTTTCATCTCTCTCTCTCTCCTCAGTCTTCTTACTTTAGCACAGGACACACATAGCGTGTTTTGCTCCGCGGAAAAGGGTAGCAAGAGTGAGCGGAAAGGAGTTGGTCATGAAGGAAGCAATAGGAATGGCAGTGAGCGGCACTCAGACAGATCCATGGACTAACTTGAGTCTATTAGAACTTCAATTATTCACCAAGAACAAAACGTAAGAAGACGTGGAGGTGATCCAAGACACGTGCTTCTCTAAATAATGTATAGCTAATAGTAAAGTGAGAGACAGCCATCTTCAAGATTAGACAAAAAAACTCTAGTATTTTTTATTCAACAAAATTATCGGATTTCAACTCGTAAATCTTTTGTAGCAGTTTCCGCGATCAACTTGTGAATTTCATTTACTTCCTCTTGTGATAATGTCTTCTGCATGTGTCTGTAGACAATACGGTAGCACTGACTCCATCGTTTCTTTTTCTTATGATGAAACTCATCGATCAATGATACCTTCAGGGACCATAAAAATATCACTTTAGTTTACACTTCAATAAAGCTTACTTACGCAACGGGAAAAAATCTTTCACTCTCTAAACCCTCTCATGTCCTATAGACGCATAGTAACGAGGAGCACACTTGAATTTCAAACATTATCTCCTCCATTTATACCATACATCATGCTACTTACATTATATCCACATTGGTATACAGAAGATCAAGTACAAAGTAAAACTAAGAACTTGGACCTACCTGCTCAACGATGTCACCCCCAATAGAGCGAACCAAGTCGTAGTAGTCAGCACTATTGAACAAACCGTCCTGAGGAAGCCAAAAGCTCATGTCACTGACACATTGAGGAAACTGACTCACAGCCTACAACAGCAACAAAAATGACCACAATTTATGAAAAATCTTCATCATTTTCTTCAAAGAATTTAGATTCAGAAAATGACAACTACAAGGCCGGTGTAGGTAAGATACTGCATATGGTACATAAATAAATATGAGGATTTTTTCTCTCCAAATATCATGAATCATTTTATTCACAAGCTTTCATTTAGAGCCCGCCTCGTGACAGAAAGGAATGTAAGCTTAACTAAATGAAAAAGCTGAAAAATTCAAAAAGAAAGTCTACGAGTCATGACCTCCTTGGCGCTGCGCTGGTTGGCATTAGGAGTAGTAACAGCAATCCAGCTTAGCGTACACTCCAAAAAAATTGGTTGATGCACAACTTATTTTGATGAATTGTTCACAACTGGTCCAAGACCAAATTTTTTAACGCTGAAAAATCTGACGTTTAGGATTAGATTGTGGATGTATATGTATACAGAATAATTGCCAGGGTTGCTGTAACATTTTGAGCTTTTAAAAGAGAAACCACGGGAAAAGGCAACGGCAAGAGGAATGGAAAGCGGAGACCTAGATGGATGCTTTTTCTAGGAAGAGAGCGGCAGTCGTGAACGGAATTTTGAATACGGATGAAACTTGAGAGTGAAAGTTGCAAAAAGACTACAGAGTGGACCGGACTAGGATAGTCAGAGTAATACCACACTACACTAGGTCTAGACCAGACTACTCTCGACAGGACTAGTTAGATTAAACCAAACTTACTTTATACGTGATTGGGGCGTATGGATCGTCCACTCGAAACTGATGCAAGAAGCCAGTGTCAACACTCCAAAATAATCTAATGTCAGGGATTCCATACAACTTCATGGCAATACGTTCCAGACCCAATCCAAAAGCCCAGCCAATTTTGTCTCCGGCCCCAGCTGATTACAAAAACAATACTTAGGTTTACTTCTTGGTTTACTTTATCATTTTCAAACACACCAAAATGTTGAATTCCAAAGCAGTGGACACGGTTAGACTTTATAGTGACGCAACTAAAACTACTGCATTCAATTATAAAGCAATAGAGGTAATAAAATACAGTGAAAACGGTGAAAGGAGGCAGTAAAAATAAACGTCATAAGAATAACCATACCATTAGCGAGGAGCTTGTGTTCCATAATTCCACATCCTAAGATTTCCAGCCATTCGTCTCCAAGTTTAACTTCGATTTCCCATGATGGATGCGTAAACGGGAAATAGGCTTCAACCCATCGAATCTCAACGTCTGCAAAGTTGAAAAGTGGGTTTAACTGCCGTCATTCATTAAATCGATTAATTAATCAAACCGCTATTTTAGGCTTTTTAGATTTTATTAGTGTCATTACAGTGCTTTGTTTCCAACTAAGGCTATTAGATAAACTTACATGCGCCAATAACATATATGCTTACCCTTTCCAAAGATCTCCTGGCAAAGTTCGTTCAAGCAAGCTTTGAGACTCTGAGTCATAATAAAGACGGCATCTAGCGTGTGGACTTCTTGTTTTTCCACCGTTCTCGTTCCGTTCCGCTCGAATATAGGTAATTCTTGTGAAAGTTTATCGTCCCGAAAAATCTCATGCTTTGTCATTAATCTTACTCCTTCAAGTTGATGAAAAACTGGGTAATGACTTTTATCAATTTCATCCCGACGATATACATCACCAACGACTAGAAAATTATTCATGCCCATCCGAATCAATTCAGACTGGTGAGCGCTTGTATGAGCTCGTAAAAGATGTTGTTCATTCACGTAGTAGCAATCTGACTTTGCACGACTTGGATGGTCAAAGGGTACTAATAAAGAATCAAAATTTTGGGCGACAGTCACTACAGGATTTAAGTTATCCAAACAGGAAAACAAGGGGCTTCTTGTCCGACTAGGATACATTTTATAGAAGAAGTTAACTATGCGTCGTTTAAGCATCGACAGGGGATTTCCGGGTTGTAAATGGAGATTTCTTCCCACATGTGAAAGTACTTTTGGTGTTATGTTACACCAGGCATCTTTTCTGTATGATAGGTTATCAAAAATTATTTCATTTTCTTCCAATGAGAATTTTGGAGTTGGTGTTGTTTCTGTCTTGGAGGTACTGAACAGGATGCTGGACGGTCTTGAGTACGATCTAATGATGTTTCGGTTTATGTTCAACGCTATCATTGTGAACAAATGTCTTCGGATAGTCTAAAAATTGTAAACAAATGCCAAGATTAGAGATTTTTCTACAGATTAAATGTGTCCAAACGCTCGGATTTAAATGCAAAGTTAATTATAATGTTTCATATTATTTCCGTTGCAGAGCGTTGTGAAAATTATTTTTGTGTTGACAAAAGTTTATTCAATTTGCTCTATATACGTTTATCTATCCACCAGTAACCATGCGTTTCTATGGATGCCTTGCATTTCAATTAAAGCATATTCGAAGCTAAGTGTAATAAAAAACAGGCCGGAATAAAAATCATAAAAATTCTTGTTCAGCAATTCATGTTCCAGCCATGCGTTCTATCATTATTCAAAAGTTTAAAATTTCAAAAAATGACATCCAATTTTACACGTCTTCAGTGCTTAAACACTCGGCCAACTAATTCTTCGGCTTTTCCCCATAAGAACTATGAATTTAAAATGCCAGAAGAAAGCCTTTCAAAACGTGCAAATTACCCCTGGACAGAAATACTAGTGCTACTTATAATATCCCAGCTCATCTGTCCATCGCAAGTAGAATCACCTGAGGCTTTCATTCTGGCATCATTTCCACAAGTAACACCACCATTGTTACCATTACGTACATATACAACCCAAGTGATGCAATGTCAAGTATCAAGGATTCCGAATCCGAAGAAGCCCGTACAATTCTTGATGTCTAATTCAAGGTAATTATGTAGGTAATAACTCCCATGGCCATCAAGTCGTACGAATTGCCATTCTAACGAGTAAGACCCAGACCTCATTTTTATATTCTTCATTATTAAGTAACACAATCCAAGTTTTCAATATAACAGCTTCATAATTTGTAATTTGTCTTTCAGAAAGTAAGCATAACGAAGACTTCAGGTTCATGCACCATGGTCACAGCAACTCCCTTGCGTGTTCTGCTAAAAGTTGTATTCCGTTATTGTTGACACACATATCGTCGGTGTATAAGTGTCACGAGTCCATCCATACCCTAAATCCTAAACTATTCTGTTCTAAGTCCACTAGCTTAAATACACCCATAATAAAATGCTACATTATGGACAAACGGGCAGACATGGAGTTAAGAAAATTAGTGGACTTCGACTTAAAATGTTGTTAATATGTTGCTTTTTTTTTTACTGGAAAATGAACTTCGGCTGCTTTGAATCTACACCTACGATATGAACCTCATGGGCCTGAAGTCTTCAACAAAACCAGATTCATGCTTTTCAATATTTCATTCAGTGTAAATAAGAACTACAATGCAATGTCGGTCAAGCCACGTCTACGGCTCTATAGATGACAAAACCCAGCAAAATCTGTTAATCCGAGGGAAGTATTACATCTACTACACCACAAGCTTCACAGACCAATTTAAATTTCGATAGGTGGGCAAAACACTCATTATTAAAAAAGTGTAATAGGTACCTAACTACAAGTATTAGTATAACCAGTATATATCTATTACAATTTATCTATTTGCCCGCCCACAAGTATCCTTTGCATTTTTTCGTACGTGATGATATACAACACAACCACGGAGATACAAATACAGATCAATTTTAGGCTAACCAATTAGGACCGGCAATTCCAACATTTAGGAAAGTAGGACCATATATGATATACCTAGAACGGATAGTAAACTACAATTATTTGTGTCCTAGAATTAAATAAATTCAGTACTAAATAAATGCATTCAAACTGTGCGTTCAGTTCAACAATAACTAACAATTCTAACTAATAATATGTTAGTCTTTTGTCAATTTAAATACTAGTGATTAGTATTAGTACAAATTCCAATCTCATTTATTGTTTACTGTTTTCTTACCGCTAAACACTAAAAACTGACTAATGACATTTTTCCCCTACCTTCAACCTTGTTGACAACCTACTACCTTTAAATTAATCTACTTTTGACTTTATACATTCTAATAACAATTATAATACTAACAAACAATCAAAAACTAGTAAAAACTGTTTATTAGTACACACACACACAAAGTATCTAAGCACAATCCGTGTGTTCATGATGTTCCAAATTCCAATTCCAAATACATCCCAACCATCAAGCATGGTTAGACATCGCCACTGACTGCAATCCAAAAAAACTGAACAAGAATAATTTACGCAAATGACATTTTAAAAACAAAACAAAAACGGCAAATGAAAATAGTCAAATGTAGGAAAACGTACCTATTAAAAAAGAATACAAATAACTTTACTTAATTATTTCAGCTGTAAAGTATTTATTTTTTAATATTTAAAATTGACTTACCATTTTGACGAAGCCACAGCGAAATGAAACCTTCCCAATTTAAATAAAAATTAGTGCCTGCAATGAGCAAACCTCCAGAACATAATTTAATGGTTAATACTGAAGAATATCGACCGATTAAATTTTAATTAATTGGCTAACCACCTCCAGTTGTCAATTACTTAATTAATAATTAAAATTTATAACTCTAATTAGTCACAGTAATTCATTCTGCCCAATAAAATTTTAGATTGCAATTATTCCTATTCCGGTCTTCTCGTTCACAGTTCACACTAGCTCACTAGCTCACTTACTCACGAGAAAATTTGAATTTGGTTTTCGAGGCAAATATTTAAAAATGGCGGGGAATTCCGTCGTGGAAAGTGAACTCGAGATGGCACGATTGATTTTGTGTCAGTCAGTAACCACTATCGAAGGTAAAGGTGGAGCGCTTTGGGGAGCCTCGCATATACTATCTTGTTATGTTCGGTTTGAAAAAGAGCTTTCAAAATAAGCCAATAATGGGTTTAAAAAAAGTTATTATATTATACTACCGTTTCTAAAATAGTAGAAAAGAAATTACCATAATATTCGGACGTGGGAAAACATGGAAAGAAAAAGAACGCTTTGCAGAATTGTTTATTCTACAAAGTAACTTTTTAAAAATCGGGTGATACTAGAACTCAACATTTTCAAAAACGGGTCACATCATACTAACTAACACTTTGACAAGGGTCAAAATAATAAATTTAGCATTTTTAAAAAGACGTAAAACTAGATATAATACCATTTTGAAAAAGTTGTAAAACCACATACCTAATTATAATACCCTTTTCAAAAAGTTGTGAAACTAGATATATTAGGGTAGGTGTGCGTAATTGTTATAAAGAAATAATTGTGATAATTTGTGATTTTAATTAGAAAAATTCTATGGAATCATCTGCCTGTTTTATTTTTGATACAATCAGCAGTTGAGAAGATTGTGTGAAATTTTTTGAAAACCAGTCTCTGTGATAGTCTCCCGTAAGAGATTATCACAATTACGCACACCTAACCTACCATTTTCAAAAAGATGTAAAAACTAGATATATTACCATTTTCAAAAAGCTGCAAAACTTGACATATTACCATTTCAA